>JABUQX010143564.1:0-12500 GCA_015478945.1 Trachelipus rathkii | reverse complement strand
TAGTTGTTGGCCTTAATATTGCCTAGAAACCCAGTTATGACCTTTTTAAAGGATCTCCATGCAGGTTTTTCAATATTATTCAAGCTTTCATCAAAGTGATGGTCCTTCATTAGCTCCCTTATTTGTGGGCCTACAAATATACCCTCTTTAATTTTAGCCTCACTGATCCTAGGGAATTTTTTATTTACGTATAGGAACCCTGGACCACTTTTATCCATCGCTTTTACAAAATTTTTCATTAACCTGAGTTTGAAGAAGCTACATGGGCCTATCGAGACTGCCCCAGTCAACCCATCACTACCCAAACATGCTCATGCAAATCCAAAAGCACCCTAGGGCTTGTCAATTTGTTGTAACTACAAATCCACCAATTTGGCTTAGTCAAGACTAATGATATATATAAATATGATACCCAAACCATCCACATGCATTAATAACTAAGTTATGGTCACACAATGCCATCTAACAATAACTGCTATAACTAAAAACCCGCCATTGGCTTGTCAATATATTATATGATACCCAACCCATCCATAAACGAATCTAACCGTTTCTAAATGTTGCAATCGAGTCACACTCAACAACCTCCTCTGGCAAACATTCCAAATTTAACAACCCTATTACTGAATGCATGCTTTCTTATTTATCAAGATGGCATGCTTTCTTAATTTTCTTATTATGTCCCCTGGTCACCTGTATGTTCTATTATGAAAAATTTATTGGTCTCTATGTTATCAATAGTTTACAAATATTTTGTAGACTTGTATCATTCCTCTGAGAAATCGCCTTTCTACAGAAACATTCCTAACCTCAGCCTCCTCATAGCTCTTTACCCTCAAACCAGAAAACATCCTTGTTGCTCTACGTTGCACTCTCTCTACCATATTATTTTCTTAAATAAGGGGCCCAAACTTGTGCACAATACTTTATTACTGGCCTAACATAGCTATTATACAGTTTACTTATTACTTCCTTGCTCTTGCAAACAACATTGCGATTTATTATGCCCAGCATCTTATTAGCTTTATTTCTAGCTTCCAAACATTGATTAGCTACGCTTATAATCATACCTAAATCTTTTTCTTGGTCCACAGACTCAAGCCACTCCCCATTCGATATCGTAGTTAAAACTTTTATTTGAGTAACCTAGGTGAAGAACCCACACTTTTTACTATTAAAATTAATTTGCCTATTCGCCCACCCAAGAAGTTTATCAAATCATTTTTAATCTTTATGCATCCTTCACTATTACTAACTGAGGTCTTAGTATCATCTGCAAACTTAGAAACCTTGTATTTAAGTCCCTGGGTCTAAATCATTTATATATATGAGGAACAATAGTGGCCCCAACAGACCCCTGTGGGACACCACTCTTCACTATTTCCCCATGATGATTTATTCCCATTTAGTTGTACACACTGTTTCTTATTTCGCCAACCACTCCTTAATCCAACCATGTACCACCCACCCATACCACATTGCAATAACTTTTTCATCAGCCTTATGTGGAACCTTATCAAAAGCTTTACTAAAGTCTAAATATACAATATCAACTGAATCTCTCAATGCAGTCAGTAATGAATTCCATAAATTCTAAAAGGTTTGTCTGACATCTACCCTTTCTGAAACCGTGCTGGGAGTCATACAATACCTTGTTATCTTCTAAATATTTCTCTATATGACCTTTCAGTAACTTTTCCAGAACCTTTACAACCAGAGATGTTAAGCTAACTGGCCTATAATTTCCCAAATCTTCCTTACTACCTTTCTTATAAATAGGCACAACATAATGTGGTCTTCCAGTCATCTGGTACCTCACCAAATGTTATAGATCGCTTAAAAATCAAATACAGTGCCTTTGCAATGCTGTTAGAATTCTACCATATATACCATCAGGGCCTGCAGCTTTACTTGGATCAATATGATCTAATAAACGTTTAATATCTTTTACATCAAATTCAAATTCTGTAAGTCTATTTGTTACATGCATGCAAGAACTATGTCTCTCAACTATTATCTAATCTTTCCTCTGTAAACACTGAAGCAAAATAAGCATTGAAAATGTTGACCAACTTCTTATCTGAACTCACTAAATTTTCATCAATTTTAATTGGACCAATTGTCCTATTCTTACTTTTAAATTTATAAAAGCTAAAAACTTCTTCAGGTTCTTATTACTATTCCTTGCTAAATTAATTTCTGCCTCTCTCTTTGCCTTTCTTATTGACTGGTTAAGTTCATTTCTATTTTTCCTATAATTTCCTAAATCATCTTCCCTATTACTACTATTGAATATCTACGCTTTTCTTTGATTTTCTCTTATCTCTATTCCACCAAACAGGTTTTCTTTTCGCCACCGGGTTTATCTAAACATACTGACTGAATATTCATTAAAATTTGTTTAAATGTTCCCACATGATAAACAGTTTTTGGTCTTTAAACTTTATCCCAGTCAGTTATAATACATGTCTCGAAATTTGGTAAAATCCCCATTTTGGAAATATGATCTTTTCCTTATTAACTTGTAATTTGGGCCCAGATATCACATTCATATTAAATCTAATTATATTATGGTCACTAAGTCCTAAATTCTCCTCAACTCTAACTTCATCCACCATACTTTCATCATTAGTTAATATTAAGTCTAATAGTGCATCGTATCTTGTGGGTTCTTGGACCATCTGGGTCAAAAAGTTATCTAGTATACAATTTATGAATGCAGAACTACTATGGTCCATATTAGACAAGGAATCCCAATGAATGCCAGGAAAATTAAAACTGCCCATTATGACTATACCTTTTCATTACTGTGGCATGCTGTCTCAATTTCTTTTCACAATTTCAGCATCTAATTCTGGACTCTGGCCAGGAGGTCTATAAATGCCCCTATTCTATATGATTTATTGTATATAAGGATATCTACCCACACTGATTCAATATCATGATTAATTTTAAAGTCAGTCATTAGTACAGATTGAATATTGCTTTTAACATAAAGCGCCACACCACCACACCACCACCATTCTTTCCTCTACGCTGGTATAAATAAAGTGAATATCCCTCTATTTCATATTCCTGAAAGGAGTCTCCATATAATTCTTCATTAACCCATGCCTCAGTTATGCAAATAATGTCTCCTAGATTCTCATTTATGGTATAACTAATCAGCTCATCTTTTTTATTTCTAAGGCTATGAGCATTTGTGTAAAAACATTTGATACTCGAAATGCTGTTATTTTTATTGCTATCATCATTATTTAAACCTGTAACAACATTAGTTTTATTTATCTCCCTACTATTACAGTTACCATTGCTATTATTTGTATCCAGATTTAGCCCACCACCCCCAACTTTACCTAGTTTTTTGCTAAACAAGTCTCCAAACTGGTACTGAAAAGCTCAACACCTTTACGACTCAAGTGAACTCCATCTGCTGCAAAAAGATCTTTATCCAGAAATTCTCTCCACAAATCCAAAAACCTAATATTTTCTGAAAAACATAATTTCCTAACCCTTTCATTTACACCTAAAGCCCTACTCCCCCATTCCTGACCTGCACCTAACCTAGGTAAAATCCCAGAAATCGCTTTTACAAAATTTTTCATTAACCCAAGTTTGATGTGCAAAGGAGGAAGATATACGAGTTCAGGTTTCACAAGTGGTTGAAAAATTACATTTTTATTTCCAGGTATTAGATTTCTTTTAGGCCATTGCTTCTTGACAAAATGATTTTTTGCAATCTCTGCTATCCCACTCGCATAGGAAACAACAAAATTTAGTATATCCTTGTTGGAGACCTAACAAAAGTGCTATAAGTTTTTAAATCACCGCATATATTCCAAGAATGCTGTTTGTATCGTATTTTCGATAACAAAATTTTCATGTTGTCATAGGTCTCTTTCATATGGGCTCCATAGGCAATAGGAGTTGAAGGTTTCACATTTCCATTATGAAGAAGCACTGCTTTTAAACTGAGTTTAGAAGAATCTATAAACAATCTCCATTCCTTAGGATCATGACAGTCTCCTAATTCTCTCATTAATGAATCAACATCAGTACAATACACTAAATTGCCATCTACCAAGAAAAAGCGTCGGAATTCTAATTTTTTTATTTGCCATTGAGTGAGGGTGTGTTTATTTTTGCTCTCCCATTTTACTACTATAATTTGTGTATTTGAAAGTGAATTTAGTAAACAAATTAGTGTTGTGTATCTAACTACACTACTGTTGTGTATCTAACTACGGTCATTAACAATTGTTATATTAATTTTGTGATAATTTAAATTTGATAGCCTAACCCTAGGCTAACATAGGTAAGAGATTTACTGTTTTCTGTGTGGAGGTTTATTTGGATTCTTAAATAGACTTTCTGTATTTAAATACAGTCTTTAATAATTGTTACTTTAATTTAGTGATAATTTAAATTAAATTAAGTTTCCCAGTCACAGACTACAGTTAAGCCTACCTTATAATTTTTATATATCCCTGGCCTAGGCTAAGCTAAATTTAGGCTTGTTTAAATTTTTAACCTGTTTTAAAGAGATTAGTTTATTTCTTTTTAGGTTTTAGTGATATTTAAACTGTAGTTGGTAAAATAATAGGTACAGGTTAGTAAGCTAATAATAATTTAAAGTATGTATGCTCTGTGTGATAACTGTGGGACTGTGAGAGGTGAATATGTGAATAGCTGCCCTGTTTGTATTTTGAATGCAGAGAATGTGTTGTTAAGGAAGGAGATTGCAAGACTGAGTGAAAATATGCATGGATTGAAAGAAGAAGTATTTGAGTTGAGAAAGGAGGAAAGTGTTAGGAAAAAAGTTAGTAGGGATGTTGAGGCGAGGAGGGAGCGGGATATAGGGGTAGACAGGAATAGTGATTCACCTAGGCAGGAAGATGAGAGGGAAAAGGATAAAGTAGTTGATAATAATAGGTCTGCAGATGAATATAGAGTTGTAGGAATTAGAAATAATAATTTAAAGATGAGGATCTCGAAAGTTAGTCAGCCTGTGACCTGCAGTAACAGGTTCGACTGTCTTCCAGATGGGGAGGGATCAGAGAGTGCCAATGGTAATGTTGAGTTTTCTAAAGGGAAGACTGATATATTGCTAATTGGAGACTCTATGATACGATACCTTGATAGGACTTTTCAAAATAAGAATAAAAAGAAACGATTGAGAGTATGTTATCCAGGTACCAGAGTGAGTGATATCGTGGATAGGATAGATAGAGAGATTGATTCTACAAATGTTGATTCAGATGTGATTGTGCATGTGGGTACAAATGATATAGGACATAGAAGGTCAGAAGAATTAATAGCAGATTATAGGGGAAAGAAGGTGCATGATTTCTGGGATTTTACCTAGGTTAGGTGCAGGTCAGGAATGGGGGAGTAGGGCTTTAGGTGTAAATGAAAGGGTTAGGAAATTATGTTTTTCAGAAAATATTAGATTTTTGGATTTGTGGAGAGAATTTCTGGATAAAGATCTTTTTGCAGCAGATGGAGTTCACTTGAGTCGTAAAGGTGTTGGGCTTTTCAGTACCAGTTTGGAGACTTGTTTAGCAAAAACTAGGTAAAGTTGGGGGTGATGAGCTAAATCTGGATACGAATAATAGCGATGGTAGCTGTAATAGTGGTGAGATAAATAAAACTATTGTCGCAGATTCAAATAATGATGATAGCAATAAAATAACAGTATTCAAATGTTTATACACAAATGCTCATAGCCTTAGAAATAAAAAGACGAGCTGATTAGTTATACCATAAACGAGAATCTAGACTTTATTTGCATAACTGAGGCATGGGTTAATGAAGAATTATATGGAGACTCCTTTAAGGAATATGAAATAGACGGATATTCACTTTATTTATACCAGCGTAGAGGAAAGAAGGGTGGTGGTGTGGCGCTTTATGTTAAAAGCAATATTCAATCTGTATTAATGACTGACTTTAAATTAATCATGATATTGAATCGGTGTGGGTAGATATCCTTATATACACAAATCATATAGAATAGGGGCATTTTATTGACCTCCTGGAAATTGCAGTTATTACTGAAAAGGAAAGGGAAAATGAAAAAAAACAATTTCCCCCAGTTTTTTTCAGGTTTTATGTGAAAAAAAAACCCTGTTCATTGGGATTCCTTGTCTAATATGGACCATAGTAGTTCTGCATTCATAAATTGAATACTAGATAACTTTTTGACCCAGATGGTCCAAGAACCCACAAGATACGATGCACTATTAGACTTAATATTAACTAACTATGAAAGTATGGTGGATGAAGTTAGAGTTGAGGAGAATTTAGGACTTAGTGACCATAATATAATTAGATTTAATATGAATGTAATATCTGGGCCCAAATTGCAAGTTAATAAGGAAAAGATCTTAGATTTCCAAAATGGCGATTTTACCAAATTTCGAGACATGCTTAGTACAACTAACTGGGATAAAGAGTTTAAAGACCAAAACTGTTTTATCATGTGGGAACATTTTAAGTAAATTTTAATGAATATTCAGTCAGTATGTTTTAAAGATAAACCCATTAGGGTGGTGAAGAGAAAACCTGTTTGGTGGAATAGAGAGATGAGAGAAAATTAATGAAAAGCGTAGATGTTTTAAAATATTCAAGGGTAGTAATAGGGAAGATGATTTAGAAAATTATAGGAAAAATAGAAATGAACTTAATTTAGCAAGGAATAGTAATAAGAATCTGAAGAAGTTTTTTAGCTTTTATAAATTTAAAAGTAAGAATAGGACAATTGGTCCAATTAAATTGATGAAAATTTAGTGAGTTCAGATAAAGGTTGGTCAACATTTTCAATGCTTATTTTCCATCAGTTTATTGAGGAAAGATTGGATAATAGTTTGGAGACTAATAGTTCTTGTATGCATGTAACAAATAGATTTACAGAATTTGAATTTGACGTAAAAGATATAAAACGTTTATTAGATCATATTGACCCAAGTAAAGCTGCAGGCCCTGATAGTATATATGGTAGAATTCTGAAAGAGGGTAGTACCAGCATTGCAAAGGCACTGTATTTGATTTTTAAGCGATCTATAACATTTGGTGAGGTACCAGATGACTGGAAACAGCATATGTTGTGCCTATTTATAAGAAAGGTAGTAAGGAAGATTTGGGAAATTATAGGCCAGTTAGCTTAATATCTCTGGTTGTAAAGGTTCTGGAAAAGTTACTGAAAGGTCATATAGAGAAATATTTAGAAGATAACAAGGTATTGTATGACTCCCAGCATGGTTTCAGAAAGGGTAGGTCATGTCAGACAAACCTTTTAGAATTTATGGAATACATTACTGACTGCATTAACCGAGGAGATCCAGTTGATATTGTATATTTAGACTTTAGCAAAGCTTTTGATAAGGTTCCCCACATAAGGCTGATGAAGAAGTTATTGCTATGTGGTATAGGTAGAGTGGGCATATTTGTAGATACTGTACTGTGACTTTTTTCTGAAAAATTTTCTAAGTTCAAAAATTTAAGTTCAGAAAGGTTTAATTTTTAAGAAAATTATTTAGTGGCAAGCTTCTGGCATAATTCCAGAAGCTTGCCACTAAAGAATTTTCTTAAAAAACTTTACTTAACTTAACTTTTCTGAACTTAGAAATTTTTTTGAACTTAGAAAATTTTTTCAGAAAAAAGTCACAGTACAGTATCTACAAATATGCCGGTGGAGTGGTACATGGTTGGATTAAAGAGTGGTTGCGAAATAGAAAACAGTGTGTACAACTAAATGGCAATAAATCATCATGGGAAATAGTGAAGAGTGGTGTCCCACAGGGTTCAGTGCTGGGGCCACTATTGTTCCTCATATATATATAAATGATTTAGACCAGGGACTTAAATGCAAGGTTTCTAAGTTTGCAGATGAGACCACAGTTAGGAATAGTGAAGGATGTATAAAGATTCAAAATGATCTTGATAAACTTCTTGGGTGGGCAGAATAAGTGGCAAATGAATTTTAATAGTAAAAAGTGTAAGGTTCTTCACCTAGGTTACTCAAATAAAAGTTTTAACTACATATGAATGGGGATTGGCTTGAGTCTGTGGACCAAGAAAAAGATTTAGGTGTGATTATAAGCAGTAATTTGAAAGTAGCTAATCAGTGTTTGGAAGCTAGAAATAAAGCTAATAAGATGCTGGGCATAATAAACGCAATGTTGTTTACAAGAGCAAGGAAGTTATAAGTAAACTGTATAATAGCTATGTTAGCCAGTAATAGAGTATTGTGCACAAGTTTGGGCCCCTTATTTAAAGAAAGACTTAGATATGCTAGAGCGAGTGCAACGTAGGGCAACAAGGATGATTTCTGGGTTTGAGGGTAAGAGCTATGAGGAGAGGCTGAAAGAGTTAGGAATGTTTTCTGTAGAAAGGCGATTTCTCAGAGGGGACATGATACAAGTCTACAAAATATTTACATCTATTGATAATACAGAGACCAATAAATTTTTCATAGTAGAGCATGGACAGGTGACCAGGGGGCATAATAAGAAAATTAAGAAGAAAGCATGCCATCTTGATATAAGAAAGCATGCATTCAGTAATAGGGTTGTTAAATTTTGGAATAGTCTGCCACAGGAGGTTGTTGAGTGTGACTCGATTGCAACATTTAAGAAAGGGTTGGATAGGTATATGGATGGGTTGGGTATCATATAATATATTTAGACAAAGCCAAATTGGTGGGTTTTTAGTTATAGTAGTTATTAATGTTAGACTGCATGTGGGACCATAACTTAGTTATTAATGCATGTGGATGGTTTGGGTATCATATATAGCTATATCATTATTTTTGACTAAGCCAAATTGGTGGATTTTTAGTTACAGTAATTTGACAAGTAGATTGGAGAACAGTCGCATGTTTGGTTAAGCCATTTTCATTTTGGCATTTTGTCTTACGCTCGATAAGATAAATTCTTACACATTTGAAGAACGGTTTCGTGCCAAATCGACTGCAAATGAATTCTTATTCTTATAAACTTGTTTACAAACATTACAAAAAACAGCTGTTGTGCAGAAGTAGAAACACTTATGATGGACTTCAAGGATTTGGAGGGTATTATTATAAAAAGGAAGAATAATGATGATGTTTCAGAATATTTTAGATTTTTGGACTAATAAAAAAAAGGAGTAGAGATTATTGCCCTTTCTTCCTTACTCTTAAGATAAATTTTCAGTGTTTGTAATATATATATATATATATATATATATATATATATATATATATATATATATATATATATATATATATATATATATATATATATATATATATATATATATATATATATATTGTCGGGCGGGGTGACCAGGTCCGCCTCTTTAGGAGGGGTGATTCGTTCCACTTAAATAAAAATAAAAATAATTAAAAAAAAAAAATTTTTCGCTTCATTTTATAGCCACGCGGTAGTACTACAAGTTTTATTTAGATCATATTTAATTCTAGAAAGTTTTTATATTTTTAAAAAATGTTAGAAATTAGGGTACAAAATTTCCTTCAATAGAACTTCACTTTTGAAAAATGTGAGTTTCTTCATTATAAAATGAAAAATTGTGGATCGATTTTAATTATTTTTTCAGTGGATACACTCGAGTATGTTAGCTTTAAACTGGCAAAGTAAATTTTTGATCCAAGCAGTATTAGTGGCAAAAAAAACGGGGCCTAACTTGGTCCGATTCACCCCGCCGTAAAAATTGATGGAGGGGTGGCTCGGACCACCATTGTTTTACGTATTATTATTGACATTTTTATTACGTATAATTAATTTAAATGTAATAAAAAGTTACTTATATTAGAAAATTTTTTTAAAAAATGAAATTTTAATAAAAACGAATTCAAAAGTGTCAAAATTTTTGGGCGGAGAGGGGTGAATCGGACCATCTATTTAATTCTCAATAGAGATTTTTTATTTATCATTATTGACATTTTTATTACTTATTACGAATTTTAATATGATAAATAATTATTATATTAAGTAAAAATTAAAATATAAAATTGAAATTATATGTAAAAGACGAATTTAAACAGATGGTCCGAGTCACCCCTCAATGGTGGTCCGCTTCACCCCTCCACGGTCGGGCTGACTCGGCGTTATTCAAACTTTAATAAAACTTTTATTATTAGAATTACATTATTATTTTTTTGTGTGCTTATGCCCGACTATAGGGCCGTGATTTACAAAAAAATTTTTTTCCAAATGCATTAGGGGGGAGTCGGGAGACCAAGTTATACCTAAAGTGGTCCACGTCACCCCGCCCGACGCTATATCTTTATATATAAATATATATATTTATATATATATATATATATATATATATATATATATATATATATATATATATATATATATATATATATATATATATCAGGGACGTGCCCTCTGGGTAAGCAAGGTAGACAGTGTATGCCCTACAAAAGAAGTGAATTATTTATTTATATTTTTTTAATATTTAAAATAAATTTAATCCATAAAAATTAATTTCTTACAGAGTTGTTATCGAAATTTTAAAAAAAATTAATTTCCCCTTGTATAAAGCAAAATTTTTTTGCTTCTACCGCTTATGGCTTCCTATATAACTTGGGTTTGCCCGGACGCCCGTGTTTTTCTTTTTAATATTGTAATATGATGTGCCTAAAAAGAATTCTGAATTCACTTTTTTCGACACGCTCATAATCAGTGTTTAGAATGATGTCTTCCGGGGAGGATCTTTCTCTCTATTAAAATTAAGCCTGCCTACCCTGAGAGACAAGTCACGGCACGTGCCTGATATATATATATATATATATATATATATATATATATATATATATATATATATATATATATATATATATATATATATATATATATATATATATATATATATATATATATATATAGGTAATATTAGATTATTTATTCAACAGAGGGAAGGTATTTTGTACAATAATCCAAAACTTCAGTAAAGTTGTTAAGATAGAACTTGAGAACTGAACTCTTTCGTTTAGCCCTACAAAAATTCCAGAAGCTTGCCACTAAAGAATTTTCTTAAAAAACTTAACTAACTTTTCTGAACTTGAAATTTTTTTTTAACTTAGAAAATTTTCGGTCTCAAAATGTGTGGGTCGCTGTCTACAGTATTACCATATATATATATAGTAATATATATATATATATATATATATATATATATATATATATATATATATATATATATATATATATATATATATATATATATATATATATATATATATATATATATATATATATATATAAAAAAAAAAAAAAAATGAAAAGTGCATCATTGTAACATCTTTTCATCAAAAATGGCAAAGCTGAAAATTAAAGCCATTTTTATTCAAGGAAGCATCGGGCCTACCACGTAGTGAAAACATTATCATTGCATATTTTTATGAATATTTTAAGGATAATTAAAATTGTGAATATCACACAAATATTTGACACAATCTCATTACTCTTAAAGTCATTAATAAAAAAAAAAATTGATTCCATTGTAAAAAAAAATAAAAGAAAAAAATTTCATGACTGCTTTCCGCCATCATTTCCTTTGTTTACATTTTTGTATTAGGATGCCGCAAGAGGACCGATATATATCGATATTGATATTTTTTTTCGATAGTATCGAAAAAATATCGATGATATTTTTTCAACCGATATATCGATATATCGATATTTTTTTCTCAGTATCGAATAAACGATATATTTTTTTTTACTTCTAGAAATTTTGAGCAGTTTTCTTTTTTCATAAAATAACATTTAAGCAAAATGTGTGTATTTTTCCGGCGCGCTTGGATGATGGGGACATTTCGTCTGACTCAGGAGGAGGGGGAGGAGGGAAGGAGGTCAGATGATCATACAAGAAAAATATTAGGTTTTTGGATTTGTGGAGAGAATTTCTGGATAAAGATCTTTTTGCAGCAGATGGAGTTCACTTGAGTCGTAAAGGTGTTGAGCTTTTCAGTACCAGTTTGGAGACTTGTCTAGAAAGAAAGGTAAAATTACGGGTGATATTCAAAATTTGGATACAAATAATAGCAATGGTAACTGTAATAGTGGGGAGATAAATAAAACTAATGTTGTTACAGGTTTAAATAATGATGATAGCAATAAAAATAACAGCATTTCGAGTATCAAATGTTTTTACACAAATGCTCATAGCCTTAGAAATAAAAAAGATGAGCTGATTAGTTATACCATAAATGAGAATCTAGACATTATTTGCATAACTGAGGCATGGGTTAATGAAGAATTATATGGAGACTCCTTTCAGGAATATGAAATAGAGGGATATTCACTTTATTTATACCAGCGTAGAGGAAAGAAGGGTGGTGTGGCACTTTGTTAAAAGCAATATTCAATCTGTACTAATGACTGACTTTAAAATTAATCATGATATTGAATGAGCGGCGCACGAAAACGCGAAAGTAAGCCACGATAAATGCGAAACGGTTAAACAATCAAATTGAGTCCTTTACTACC
>JABUQX010143563.1:0-7500 GCA_015478945.1 Trachelipus rathkii | reverse complement strand
ATATATATATATATATATATATATATATATATATATATATATATATATATATATATATATATATATTGTAATGCGATGATTAAATATTATATATATATATATATATATATATATAATATATATATATATATATATATATATATATATATATATATATATATATATATATATATATATATATATATATATATAAAAAGAATCTTTTTTTTTTTTTTTTTTAAAGATTGTACCTTACGGGCATTGCCCTATTTTAGCAAGTTATTGCTTTGGGTTTTATTACATAGTTTCCAGACGAGGATCAAACCTTAGCCCCTTTCTTTGCGACACTGTCGCTCTACCGATACTTCATGGTAGCTGCCGCTACTTTTCTATTACTATTTTGCTTATATTTTTTTATCCTAGTAATTTTATGTATGCTTCCACCACTCTACTTCAATTCACCCCATTTCATCCATATCACTCCTATTAATTAGAGCTGCTCATTCTTCTTATTTTTAATCTAAAAAAAAAAAAAAAAAAAAAAAAAAGGTGAAGTAGTATTGAGAACCTGGCGAACTGATGAAATAGTAGTTAGAACCTGGCTTTCTAATGAAATAGTAATTAGAACTTGGCGAACTGTAAAATTGATCTTACTTCAGAACATTCGTTATTTTTAACAATAATATTGAAAGTTTTAAACTATTAATATTTATTCTAATTGCAAGAAAAGATTTCCTAAATGTTGACAATTATTTTAGAAGCTACATGCAAAGCGTATGAAATAATTGTTTCTAACTCTTAGGGCGAAACACCAAAGTTTGATTTCTAGAAGAAAAAAATCTAGAGAATTTCTTTATCTAGATAAAGGGAGATCAAGGGCAATACCAACGAGTTGTGAACTTTAAAGTTATAACAATCCTTTACAAACATTAAATAATAAAAAACAAACTTGTGGAACAAACATCTTTCTATTGTTTGATAAATTCATCACACATTCTCTCATTGTTATAATTTTTAACCATTCTCTCTACATACTAATTTTCGTACCTAATTATATTACATTCTTATTACAAGTACAATAATATCAGCGTTAAGTACAAGTTCAATCTATTTTTTTTCTTCCTTTAGAAATAATAATTCAAAAAATAAAAATAATAAAAAATTTAAAAAAAAAACTAGTTTTTAGAATTGTTTCAAACTGGTTTTTAATATGTTTACATCTTATCAATAAAACAAAATTCAATTTTAAAATATCTGGTAATTATTTTATTCATCGTTTTTTTTTGTTGTTTTTTTTTCTAATTTAGTGGTTTAACAAATTAATTTTATTATCTTACTTCATGTTTTAACTATTTGTTGGCTTAAATTGTTAATTAAAAATGGTTTCAGAGAAGAATTACGTTTGATCGAGTATAGTTAAGAAAATGATTAAATGATGCTGTAAACGATGTACTTCAAAACACTTAATTGCATCTTGTTGGAACTACTTAATTGATTGTCTGAAACAGTAAGTAAATTGACAGGATTAATGTTGAATGTTTTAGATGCTAAGGAGAAAGAGAGAGAGAGAAAAAAAAAAGAGGGAGAGTGAGAGAGTAATATATATATATATATATATATATATATATATATATATATATATATATATAGCATATATATATATATATATAGCAGTATATATATATATATATATATATATATATATATATATATATATATATATATATATATATATATATATAGAGAGAGAGAGAGAGAGAGAGAGAGAGAGATCATTGTATATAAAATATCTAGAGTTGCAATGAAATGTCTCTCGAATATGAAAGATCAAAAAAAAATTTTTGAAGCATTTGTTATATCATAAAAATTAATAATATTAAATTATAAGGATATAAATATGAGATAATTGTAAGAATCCTGTGACTAATAAAATAGTTATTTTGTGCTTATGAAAATTGGGAGACAAAAAATTACGAGCAATGTATTTTTATATCTTAATAATTCATTTTCAATTAAGTTTAAAACTGTTAATTAATTAATTAATTAATTACTTCTTTAATTATTTTTTAATTAATTAATTAATTAATTAATTAATTAATTAATTTTATTAATTAATTCATTAATTAATCAACTAATTAATTTTTAATTAATTAATTAAAGATTAAGTAAGTGATTTTACAAATAAGTTTCAGAAGCAAAACACTAAAGTGAAGATATGTGAAATGTGTGTGAGAGTTTTGTCGTCAGTAATAATATCGCAGACCTACTTTTAGCTACATTTTAGCTACTTTTCGCTAAATATGGCAACCTTCAGAAGAAAGGAGAATGGAAATAGGTTATTTAATTACTATGAAAAAACATAAGGAAATAATCTCTTCGATTTGGAGAGAGAAATGAATGGATTAGGTAAATGAATTGTTATTATATCCGGAGCTGCAGAACTAGAACCGGAGTCATGGAGCCGTGGAGCCGGGGAGCCGTGGAGCCGTGGAGTCGCGGAGCCGCAATGTTTTAGGTGAAAAATTATAAGTTCCTATAAGTTCTCGGAGCCGGAGCCGGAGCCGGAGCTGAAGCAGGAGCCAGATTTGGAGTCGGAGCCGACACCGCCTCCGCAACTCTGACTATAACCTATCTTACGGAGCTGGTTATATTTTGCCAGCTCCAACTCCGGCTATAAACCAATTTATTTTATTATAATTTTTTTCATCTGACTCCAGATTCGGCTCAACCCTCCAATTTATGCTTGGATTCCTCCTCCATCTAAAACCCTGCAGTTCCGTGACTCCGGCTCCGGCTCCCGACTCCGAAACCGCAATGCTCTTATAATTTAACTAATTTCATATGCAAATTTTAATAAACCATAAAATATTTGAATTAAAATCTGTTAATTTTTATTTTTTTATTTTACAGGGATGAGCTGCCAAAATTTTAACAACCGATTCTATGCTTAGTCATATGAGTTATTTGCCGGTTTGTTTTCATTGTATAATTAAATATAATAAAAAAAGTTCGCTTTCCCAATAAAAAATTATCTACCGGTTAATGCAAAACCGATGCGAATCGGCTCCATCTCAACACCGATTTGATAAGATTAAATGAAAAAAAAAAAATAGCTCAAAATAATTAATAATAATTCACGTTTCATAGATTAATTAAAATTAATGAGAAATTAGGGAAAAAACAAAAAAACAAAAACAAAAAAACAGGAAAAACCTTTATCAAAATGAACATATTAAAACCCACAAAAACTTTAAAACCAAATTATCAAAATTATTATTTAAAATTAAAATAATAATTTAAAAAAACTGAAAAGCATTAAAAGGTTTAAAGATATTAAATATATATATATATATATATATATATATATATATATATATATATATATATATATATATATATATATATATATATATATATATACATATAAGGTTGGCTACAAGGCTGGCTATATAAGGTTAGCTATTGTTGGGCTGCTATTGTTGCTGTTATATATATAAAGGATACAGTATGTTATGAGCATATATTGCTGGTTATACAAGGCTAAGCTGTTGTTACAGCATAGTTGAAAGCAGAGCTAACAGCAGTAGTAGTGAGGTTATGTGCTATATATATATATATATGTTGTTGAGCATATATGTATAAGAGTTATTATATATATATATTATTGTTGTTATTATTAGTTGAGAAGAGTATTTTATATATTTTTATACATTTTCGTTATTTATACTTTTCTGGAATATATATATATATAAATATATATATATATATATATATATATCATTTTCACAAGAACGCGTCAAAACTCAAAAAATTCCCTTTTTTAGTTATTACTGGATATGTGGAGATATAGGCACTTTTATAGATACTTCAAATACTTTTTAGATACTTCCTAGATACTCTTTATTATAGATACTTTTAGAGATAGATAGGTGCTTTTTAACTGTAGGTATCATACCCTAACTATCAAATATCCCGACGAGAGCGTGTTTTTTTGATTATGAATTCCCTATACTTGCATTATAATTTTAAACTTCAAAAGCTATTTCCGGAAAAAATGAAATTTTTGAGTTATGCCGTTCTTGCAGCAAATGAGCGATATATATATATATATATATATATATTAGTTAAGAAAGAGTGCTATAAATATATATATATATAAAGTATATATATGAAGTATATATATATATATATAGTTATTATATATATATATATACTTCCTGGGAGTTGTTACATATATATATATATATATATATAGCAGTATATATATATATATATATATAAGGTTATTAAATAGATATATATGTTATTGCTGGTTGCTATATACATATATATATGGGTAAACTTAAGGATCTTTCTGGCTATTTATATTTAAAATTTTAAAAATTACTTTTGATATATGTGTATCGATTATACCCAAGATACCAAGGAATTTAAATGTTATTCATAGAAATATATTATATAGAGTTATATATATATGTTGTTATATATATATATATATATATATATATAAGTATATATATAAGCATACAGTTATACTACATATTGGCTACATATATTACATATATGGTTGTTGTTGCTGGTTATTGCTGGGGCCATAGCAAGGCTGGGCTGCTGTTGCTGGTGCTACAGAGCAGCGGTTGTTGTTAAGGTTGCTGGCTGGTTGGGCTACTATGATGTTACATACAGCATATACATGGGCTACAATAAGTTACTATGGCGCTGCTGGCTGTTGGCTATTGTTAAGGTTGGGTTGCTACAGCAGCACATATGGCTAAGAGCATGGGCTGCTACTGTTGGGTTATTGGCTGCTGGTTATTGGCTATTGCTGCTATATGCTATGTTGGTTGTTGCTAAAGAGTTATATATATATATATACATAATATTACTGGGTTGTATGTTGTATATACATAAATAAATACATACAAATACACATATATACGTTATATACAAATATATATATATATATATATAGCAAAGCATAGTTAAATATATATATATATATATATATATATATATATAAGTTATATATATATATATATATATATATATATATATATATATATATAAGTAAACATATAAAGATGGACTTTATTCATTGAGTATTATTGGAACCTTTCAAATATCTACTGTATATAAATTTGAAGGTCATAAATTTTTTTTACTGTGTTTAGTGAGGACGTATTTTTTGTTCCAATTTTTCTGAAAATTATGATTTTGTTCCAATTTTTCTGAAAATTATGATACTGTGTTAGCATTGCTGCAAATATTTAGTTTGATACTAGATAAAAATGTTTGTAGAAAATGTCACAAAGAATGTGAAATTCCAAAATAGGAGAAAAGTTTTAATTTTATTGTACTAGTAAACATTGTGGCTCGAAGTATAGTTTCTCTTAAATATTTTTTTTTCAAATATTAGAATTTCCTACACTGATGCCCTTTTAATAATGTATTTTTGTACATAACGAAACAGTTTCAAGGGTAGTAACCTATTTAGATGTCAGTGAACCAACAGTTATAGATTGGATTAATTTAATTAGTTTAATGTATATAATATGGCCAGCCTCTAAAGAGCCACAATCCATATCTCAAAACTAATAGCTACAGGGAAAAGGAATACATTTTGAACTCTTGTAAAATTTTGTTAGAAAATGTAAAAAATAAACATAAAATTGGCTTTTTGGGGGAGCTCGAGCCGGCGGGGGACATAGTATATATATATATTATTTGTAAAGGTATTACACGGCAATGTAGGGGGCTCGAGCCGACGGGGAACACAGGGGGGGACGTTTTCCATACCCGTAGAGGAGGGAGGAACCCCCGCGACACCAAATACCAAAGAGGGGGGTTCCGAGACCCTCCCCGGGTGGAAATAGTCCTACCCCGTAGTTCCCCGGAAGGCCGAGAGACCCCGACTCCTGCCATCGGTGCGGTCCTTGGGGTATTCTTTAGTTAAAAAAATAAAAACAAAATCTACTAGAAAGTCTATTTATTTTAACGAGTAACGTATAAAAAGTCTCTAAATAGGCTTTCTACTCATATTACTATAATTATTAACAATAATTTTTTTTTTTTTACATTTTCCACACTAAAATTCTAGTACCAGCATTCCAGCAATGTATTCTTCCCGGTAGATGTTGTAGTTTTTGAGATATGGATTGTGTCTCTTCTAGAGGCTGATATATATATATATATATATATATATATATATAGTATATATATATATATATATACATATATATATATGTTATGGTATGATAAGGTTATTATTGTTGTTAAGGTAGCAGCATATATATATCAATATCGATAGATTATCGGTATCGATATATATTTCGATATATCGAAATCGAAGGTCGAAAGAAACTTAAGTTTTACCATATAGCAAGTTGTTGTTATGCTGCTATATATATAAGAGCAGCAGCATATATATATATATGTTGTTATTAGTTAAGTTATTATATATGTTATATATAGCAGTATATATATATATATATGTTATATATATATGTCCCTTTCTGTTTTACACAATGGTCAGTTTCTTTGATTTTAACGTTTAATATATTGCTACTATATGATATCAACAATGAATTTCAGTGGTGATAACGGACATGATTAAAAATATATAGGACCAGTTACGTTTTGATATATTCCTAATCTCTTTAAATTTTTTTTTTTTTTTAACTAAGCGAGGCTCTTCGTTGACTACCGAATATGGTAAGGAAAGCTGGTCGGCTTCTCGGCCTTCCGGAACGAGTTGCTGGACCATTTCGCCCGGGGAGGGTCTCCGGAACCCCAGCTCTTGGTATTTGCGTCGCTGGGGTTCCGCCCCTACGGGGGCAGGCTGGAAAACGTCCCCCTGTCCCTCCCGTCGGCTCGGAGCCCCTAATTTTTTTTACGTTTTTATTTTTTATTTTTTTTTACATATTTGTAATAAGCTTCTTTATACGCTGATTCCAAATATGTAATTGGTTTTTCTGTAAGTGTCGTACTTTTTAGATATTTAATTTATTAAAAAAAATGTTTTTTTTTTGTTTTTTTTTTTTTACATTTTTGTAATAAGCTTTATACGCTGATTCCAAATATGTAATTGATTTTTCTGTAAGTGTCGTACTTTTCGAGATATTTAATTTTTAAACAATATTTAACAAAATGATTTTTAAAATTATTTAAAAATACTGAACTTTTGAATCATGTCTGTTACC
The DNA here is from genome assembly GCA_015478945.1 of Trachelipus rathkii. Taxonomy (NCBI): domain Eukaryota; kingdom Metazoa; phylum Arthropoda; class Malacostraca; order Isopoda; family Trachelipodidae; genus Trachelipus; species Trachelipus rathkii. The sequence goes on along the minus strand of JABUQX010143563.1, from coordinate 322 downwards.
ACTGAAATTCATTCATTGTTAATATCATATAGTAGCAATATATTAAAAAAAACAAAAAAAAAAAATTCAAACTGACCATTGTGTAAAACAGGTGGGCCTATATGGGCTAAGGCATATATATATATACTGGTTGTTACAGCAGTATAAGGCTGTTAAGGCTAAGCGCAAGCGCGTTGTTGGTGCGCAGTAGTATATATATAGTACAGGGCATAGCAGCAGCGCGCTGGGCTAAGGCTGCTGGCATAAGGCTAAGGCTGCTGCTAAGTATGCGGGCAAAGGCATGCTGAAAGCAAGGCTATAAGGCTGGCTATATAAGGCGAAA
>JABUQX010143562.1:7500-19084 GCA_015478945.1 Trachelipus rathkii | reverse complement strand
TTCACAAATTGATATTAGTTTTGACCCGCCATACACGGTCATTTTGACCTCACGATGGCCTTCGATGGCCTTCTGATGGCTTACCCAGGGATGGGGCTTTATTAGTGCGCGCCCCATGATGCCTTCATGGTGCCAGGCGAGCGCCGCGAGTGCCACGAGCGCCATCGGCGCCGGGCGAGCGCCGCATAGCGCCAGCAGCGTCGCGCGAGGTCAACCGAGTCACGTCTTTTCTGTTCCTCTGCTTCAGAATGTCCCACATGGTGCCCACCCCCCAGGCCAAGGAGATTCTGGCGCAGCATTGCTGCGCTGAGGCGCTTCCTACCATGAGCCGTCTTCTGGCCCACCATAATAGGTCAATATATAATACTATTCACTCATCACTTATGGGCCAAATGTACTGGCGCATCACCTCTGCGACAAACCATGGCGCGTCACCACACCGCCACTCATCAATACAGCATAAGACTTCGGTTGACCCCCGTTGACCACACGCCACCGACATTTGCGCGTCTTCATGCCTCGTCTTTGATGTTCAATCTCGCGCCCCAAATGCCTTCGCATTGATGCTCCTCGTCTTTGCGTTCATCTTGACGATTCATTTTTGATTATCTTGATGTTCATCCATACTGATGACCATCTTTTGATGGCTCATTTTCATGCCACATCATAGCAAATCAGAGTTAATACAAACGTCCCCAGTTCATACCAACACAGAGCGCCGCATGCCTCTCCAGCAACGACCGCAGATCTGCCAAAATCAGACTGGGCATGCCCGCGGCCTGCAGGCTGGCGTGCCCGCAGGCGTGGCCCGTGGCAGCTGTGGCCGCGCGTGCCCGCACGCACATTTCCAGCAGCCGCGGGTGCCCGCAGGTGAGCCACCCTGTGGAATGAAAATATGAGCGAGCTATAGCCATCTCATTTTACCTTCACTTCAAATAATTTCTTTCAACAGACATGAGTCATCTCATCTTTACTCACCCAAACATTTTTATTAAAACATTTTCGCGAACCTAAAAACTGTAACTCATTACAGACATCTTTTATATTTTTACTTAATACTTTTTAATTTATAAATTTTAAAATTGCATGTAAGAAGAAAAAGCCAAAGTGTCTGATATAAAATCATTTATTTTACTACAACTGTACTAAAATTTTTATTAAAAACATAAACTTTACATACTGCTTTTAAAGCAGTAAATCAGTAAATCAATAGAGGAGTTACCTAACACCTCTTTACTGCTTTACTGCTTACTGCTTTACTGCTTTAACTCATGTTTTACTGCTTTAAACTCATGTTTACTGTTTTAACTCATATGTTTTACTCCTTTAACTCATATATTTTATTAACATTACATACCTTAAAGCAGTAAATCAGTAAATCAATAGAAAGTGTGACCTAGCAACACAGGGCTTAGTATGTTATTTATTATAATAGTTTAATCTCGAGTGGCTATCGTTTAACCATAAGGTCGCATTGCTTTAACTCATATATTTATTAAGATATGATGCACCCAGCAGTAAATCAGCAATAGGAGGTGACCAACACCGCGGGGATAGGTATGCTTTGCCTTACTGCCTTACTGCTTTAACTTTTCTGCTTTACCTGCTTTAACTCTGCCTTTACCGCTTTAATCCTTCTGCTTTACTGTTTTATCTTTCTGCTTTATTTTATCTCTCTGCTTTACTGTTTTAACTCATGTTTTATTTATCAACATTATGTTTTCTTTTATTTTGTTTTAATTATTCTTTTTATTTTTATTCTTTTTATTCTTTTATTTTGCTTTTATTATTTTACTTTTATTATTATTTATTTATTTTAATACTTTTAATCATTTGTTTTTTTATTTCTTATTTTTATTATTTTATTTTTATTATTATTTCCTTATTTTTATTATTTTTATTATTATACTTAGTGTTATTTACTCATGCCTATTGTTATTATTATTTGGAACACACATAACAATCCAACACACACACACACACACACACACACACACACATCTCTATACTGGAGTTATACAGCCATTCACTATGACACTTATACACACATTCACTACTCCACTTACATTCACCCATTGGAACTGAAATTGTATGCTTATACACACACACACACACAGATTTCCATTTACACAGATTTACTTCTACACTACACAGATTTCATTTCATACACACACAGATTTCATTTACACACACAGATTGCATTTACACTCACACAGATTTACTTACACTCACACAAAGACAGACACACACACACACAGATTTACTTACACAGATTTACTTACAGACAAAATAGATTTAATTCATAGCCCACCGATGGAAGTATTTACTGTCACACCCACACACGCACACACGCACACCTACACACACACACACACACACGCACACTCACTTACACATATAACGTATAATTTATTAAAACATTTTATGTTTTAATTAAACACGTACATTTATATTACTCATTCAAATATAACTAAAATTATTTCAAAGTTTCTTAAAACTTCTATAATAAATCAATCATTATCTTTGAACAAAGAATTTATTATTAACTGTTAATACTTTTGTTTATAAATTTTATAACAAGTTTTAAAATAACTTTTAGTAAAATTTTTATGAAATTTTATTAAAACATATATTTTACGCACCTTAAAGCAATAAATCAGAAAATCAGTAAGGTCAGCCCCTAGCACCCCTCTACACCAAGCTATGTTTTGTTCTATTGACTTACTGCTTTACATCATCTTTAGCGATGTAATAAGTATAAAAATAACAAAATAAGTTCTTCTCTGCTAACATAACATGTATTTTATTAAAATCATTCTAAGTTTTTATTTAAATAACAATTATTCACTTAAATTTATATTAATCGCTCGATGTTAACTAAAAATATTTCAAAAAGTTTTTAAATAATTTGATTTTCTTATTATTATCTATGTACATTGACAATCCAACACGAGAAAACAAAACAACCACTCGTTACAGATACGAAACTGACCTCTCTCTCTGTAAAATGGGTTGAAATAACTACTTTAGCCCTGCAATTTAGATAATCCTTTTGTACCCTGCTTTAGGGCCTAATACTGTATCAAAAATATATTTCAAACTGACCTTTTTCTGTAAAATGGTGCAATAACTACGTTAGGCCTAAATTTAGCCTAAATTTAGGATGTTTTTGTATCACAGGCGGGGATTTAGTTTCTCCAATACCAGGTCAAAGTGTAATTCCAGTATAGACAAGAATCGAGAATCAATGTTATTATTTTATAAATATATTTCAAACTGAAACATGCTGGATCGGTAAGATCCTTTAAGCAGGCAAGAAGGAAATGTTTACCTTTCTTGTGAGTGGCCGGAGTAATCCTTATCTCTATATGACCTCGTATGTGATTGGTCGAGAATTATTTTATCGCTTTTAGGTATGAAAAAACATGTTTTTTCATATCCTGAGCCCAAGTTTCGTTTATTTAAACTCTTAACATACATGTAAATATTTATTTAAGAAAGTAAAAATAAGGATAATAAAAACTTTACTATATAATTTAGAAATTTAATAATCATTATCTTACAATGATTTATCCTTTATATATATATATATATATATATATATATATATATATATATATATATATATATATATATATATATATATATATATATATATATATATATATATATATATATAATAAAATTAAAATATATAAAAGAGTGTTAAATATATTTACAATGGTTTATATATAAGGATAACATTAAATATAATACTTCTACATACATTTTACACATAATGTTTATGATTATTTTATATTAAAATTCTCTAAATCTTTGCAAATATGCCAATCATTTATATCATTATCGATGATATAGTTTCGTGTCTCAGTAATACTTTCAGTTAACACATACGTAAAAAGTTCCCGCTCAGATATCATAGTATATTTACATTCTGGTTCACATGCATAAATACTTTCCTGCCATTGTTTTCTAAGTAGATAAATGAATTTCTGTACGTCTATAGAACTTAGGAAGCGATCGATGATAACCGTAGGATCATCGATCAGGGTTTTCTTAAATGCGTAGTATTCTAGGTATAACATGTAATGAATTACGGTCACGTAATTAGATAACACATATGTCTTCTTCATCTGCATTAACATTCGCTTACGTACCTCTAGCATATATTTCAGCTGCGTCAGGCCTGAAATGTAGAATCCAAATGATGTAGGTTCAAATACGGTTGTTTCATTATTTCTCTCCCATAATCTAACTTCCAAGCTGATTATGTTTTGATGTTTATAAAATGCTAGAGTAAGTTGCTTATCGCTGGTTTCTTCGCACAGGTTAATAACTGTTTCGGTCCAGTTTAAAACTGAGCTTGGTTTAAAGTATTCTGTAAGCCACTTTTCAGTGTGATTACATATACAAAGTAATTCATTTGGCCTCACGAAAATACGCTTGGTATTATAACAGGGTTATTGGGTAGCCCACTTTAAAAATTCAATTCCATCGGGTTTTCTTTATATAAGAATGAAACCCTACTTCCAGGGATCTTGATTTCCCACTGGACAATGTCTTGGATTGAGGTATACCTGTTAAGGTGAAACATGATATACACTTAGTGAAATAGAACACTTCTTATTACAAATCGTAGAACTTGCGCACAGCTTAACAGCCAAAACGAGTATGATTTTAAAATGAGTTTGGGACTAAAAGATAATACCTCAAATATAATTTTCATCCAATCAGAGGTAGGGCTAGGATATGAAAAACATGTTTTTTCATACCTTAAAACCAAAGCGATAAATAATTCTCGACCAATCACATACGAGGTCATATAGAGATAAGTATTACTCTGTCCACTCACAAGAAAGGTAAACATTCTTCTTACCTGATCAAAGGATCTTACCGATCCAGCATGCTTCAGTTTGAAATATATTTATAAAATAATAACATTGATTCCTCGATTCTTGTCTATACTGGAATTACCTGAATCTGGTATAGGCTTAAATCTGCCTGTGATACAAAAAGGCTTATCCAAAATAGGCCTAAATTTAGGCCCAACGTAGTTATTGCACCACATTTTCAGAAAAAGGTCAATTTGAAATATATTTTGACCTGGTATTAGCCCAATCAGCCTCAAAGTACAAAAGGATCCTAAATTTAGGGGCCAAGTAGTTATTTTCAACCCATTTTACAGAGAGGTCAGTTTCGTATCTGTTAGCGCATGTCAAAGTTTTTTAATAATTTGGATTGTCAATGTACATAGATAATAATAAAGAAAATCCAAATTATTTAAAAAACTTTGAAATATTTTTAGTTAACATCGAGCGAATAATATAAATGTAAGTGAATAATTGTTATTTTTAAATAAAAACTTAGAATGATTTTAATAAAATACATGTTATGTTAGTAGAGAAGAACTTATTTTGTTATTTTTATACTTATTACATGGCTAAAGATGATGTAAAGCAGTAAGTCAATAGAACAAAACGTGGCATAGCTTGGTGTAGAGGGGTGCTAGGGGCTGACCTTACTGATTTTCTGATTTATTGCTTTAAGGTACGTAAAATATATGTTTTTAATAAAATTTCATAAAATTTTACTAAAAGTTATTTTAAAACTTGATAGTTATAAAATTTATAAACAAAAAGTATTAACAGTTAATAATAAATTCTTTGTTCAAAGATAATGATTGATTTATTATAGAAGTTTTAAGAAACTTTGAAATAATTTTAGTTATATTTGAATGAGTAATATAAATGTACGTGTTTAATTAAAACATAAAATGTTTTAATAAATTATACGTTATATGTGTAAGTGAGTGTGCGTGTGTGTGGGTGTGTAAGTGAGTGTGCGTGTGTGTGTGTGTGTGTGTGTGTGTAAGTAAATCTGTGTGTGACTGTAAGTAAATCTGTGTGTGTAAGTAAATCTGTGTGTAAGTAAATCTGTGTGTGTGTAAATCTGTGTGTGTGTAAGTAAATCTGTGTGTGTAAGTAAATCTGTGTGGGAAATCTGTGTGTGTGTGTAAGTAAATCTGTGTGTGAGTGTAATCTGTGTGTGTAAGTAAATCTGTGTGTGTGTGTGTATAAGTGTAAATGTAAGTGTCTATGGGTAAATGTAAGTGCCATAGTGCATGTGTGTATAAGTGTCATAGTGAATGTGTGTATAAGTAAGTGTGTGTGTGTGTGTGTGTGTGTGTGTGTGTGTGTGCGGGTGTATGTGTGTTCTAAATAATAATAACAATAGGCATGAAGTAAATAACACTAAGTATAATAATAAAAATAATAAAAATAAAATAATAATAAAAGTAAAATAATAAAAATAAAATAAAAAGAATAAAAAGAATAAAAATAAAAAGTATTAAAACAAAATAAAATAATAATAGTAAAATAAAATAAAATAAAGAATAAAAAATAAAAATAAAAAGTATTAAAACAAAATAAAAGAAACATAATGCACAAATATAAGGAGTTAAAGCCTGCAGTAAAGCAGAAAGTTAAAACAGTAAAGCAGAAAGTTAAAACAGTAAAGCAGAAAGTTAAAGCAGTAAAGCAGAAAGTTAAAGCAGTAAAGCAGAAAGTTAAAGCAGTAAAACATGAGTTAAAGCAGTAAAGCAGAAAGTTAAGGCACACCTCTATTGATTTACTGATTTACTGCTTTAAGGTATGTAATGTTAATAAATATATGAGTTAAAGCAGTAAAACATATGAGTTAAAGCAGTAAAACATGAGTTAAAGCAGTAAAACAGTAAAACAAAAGCATACTAAGCCCTATGTTGCTAGGTCACAGTTTGATTAATTGATTTACTGCTTTAAGGTATGTAATGTTAATAAATATATGAGTTAAAGCAGTAAAACATATGGAGTTAAAGCAGTAAAACATGAGTTAAAGCAGTAAAACATGAGTTAGCAGGTAAAGCAGGTAAACAAAAGATACTAATACTCCCTTTGGTGTTAGGTCACCTCTATTGATTTACTGATTTACTGCTTTAAGGTATGTAAAGTTTATGTTTTTAATAAAATTTCGTGCAGTTGTAGTAAAATAAAATGATTTTATATCAGACACTTTGACTTTTTCTTCTTACATACAATTTTTAAAAATTTATAAATTAAAAAGTATTAAGTAAAAAATATAAAAGATGTCTGTAATGAGTTACAGTTTTAGGTTCGCGAAAATGTTTTTAATAAAAATGTTTAAGTATGAAATAAATATGACTCAAAGTATATTTGAAAAGAAATTCTTTGAAATAAGTCAAGTGCATGGAAATAAATGAATGACTTATAAGTATATATATTTTCTTTAGCTCCCTGCAGGTTGCCGCGCCTGCGGGCACGCGGTGGCGGGGAACGTGGAAATAGTGCCAGTATGCCTTCTGGTGGCAATGCGGCGGCGCGGGTACGCGGAAATACAGCCTGCGTGCGGTGCGGCGTGGGAACGCGGTGGTACGCGTGGCGCTGGGGATGCAAGTGGACGTACCTGCGTGCGGGGCTGGTTGTTTTAGGCGAGGAAAAGGCGTGAAGCTCTGGTATTCCAACTATGAACTAGGGAAGACATTAATATTAACTCTGTTCTATGATGCGGGGTAGAGATGAGCCATCAAAGATTTCATCAAAGATGAATCATTAATATAGATGGTATCAAAGATGATGCCATTAAAGATGAGTCATCAAAGATGAACCTTCAAAGTTGAGTGTGTACCACGTTAGAGGGCATTTGCGCAAAGAATGTTAGGCATCAAAGTTGAGTAACAAAGCTGGTGTGGCATCAAAATATCGAGTGTGTGAGTGTGCTGGCGTGGTCTGTAGTGGGTGAGAAAAAGCGTATGGTTTACCGTGTCAGTGTGTATAAGTGCTCCTAGTGAATGCGTATAAGTGTCGTAGTATGTGTGTGAAGGGCGTAAATAAAAAGATCAACCTTGAGTAGGAAGCATCCTTGCGAATTTCAAAATTAGCACCAACGAACTCATACCTTATAACCTAGTAGATGTAACTCTGGATATGTTAGGGTTATTCTAGGCTCATGGAGTGCGCCAGGTGTTTCTGAAAAAAGTGGCACTCGTGTTGGCAACTATGTGTGCACCTGACTTGCACCATGGCACCACTGGCACCCCATTGGCACTCACTTGGGCACCCACACCACTGGTGACTGCCTGCACTCACCTGCACTCACCTGCACTCATAGAATCATGGTGAACACTAATAGAAACATCCCCTAGTACTTCCTTACAGAGCTTGAAACCAACAAATACATCAAGTTACGTTTATCAAAATTGACCTGGCTGGCGCGCGGTATCATGCTGAAATATCAAGGTTGTAGGGGACACGTGTAGGCTAGGTATAGGTGTACGCTAGGTGAAGGCTGGGTGGAAAGCCCAGGGTAGGTAGGTGAAGCTGGATGGAGGCTGGGTAAGATAAGAAGTGAAGCCATGGAGGCTGGGGTGAAGCTTTCAAGTGGAGGCTAGGTAGTGTGTCAGTGCCGCTGGGCGTGAGCCCAGTGCAGGTGTTGTGTACAGGCTGGGTGGAGCCCAGCAGTGGTGGTCAAGGTGAGGCTGGTGTGTGGCCAGGTAGAGTGGGTGTAGGCTATGAGCTGGGCAGGCTGGGTACAAGAAGCTGGTGAGGCTAGGTGTAGTGAAGCTGGTGGGAGTCTAGGTGGTGTAGGTTATGTGGAGGCTGGTGTAGCCATAGGGCCATGTAGGATGGTGTAGGTCATGAGTGATGGGTAGGCTAGTGTGTGTGTGTGTCCGCGTGTGTGATGTTACCGAAATATCAAAAATAGGGCTAAGCCCTAAAGGGTAATAAAATTAGGTGGGCCAAAAATTGACCCATGGATGACCAAAGGTTTGGTCGAAAAATTAGGGTGGGACACGTACAACGGTTGCTGGCGACCCTAATTTTTGCAACCCTTCTTCGAAGGGTTAAAAATTAGGTTGCCGAAAAATTATTAGGTTGCTGTGAAAATTAGGGCTACAAAATTAGGCTGCCGAAAAATTAGGGGTGGCCTAAAATTACGGCGGGCCAAAATTGACCCATGGAAGACGGAAGGTTGGGTCGAAAAAGGTAAAAGTCCCAAAAGGTAAAGTACCCAAAAAGGTCAGCGGTCAGGTAAAAATTTGGCTCAAAAGGTCAAGCCCAAAAAGGTCAAGCCCAAAAGGTCAAAGGCAGGTAAAAATTGGGCTCAAAAGGTCAAGGTAAGGTAAAAATCACCGTTGGTCATTTTGACCATCGTTGTCCGGAATCCTCCGTGTACTACTGTTAAGAGCGTTAGCTTTCTCGACTTTACGAATTACTAGATCCTCTTCAGACGCCATGAATTGAAGTGATCGATGGAGTATATATAGCATATATATATATATATTATATAGGCAGTAGTATATATATATATATATATATATATATATATATATATATATATATATATATATATATATATATATATATATATATATATATGTGTGTGTGTGTGGTGAGAGACAATTACATGAATACAATACAGGTTCGTTCACCATCCACACATTCCCATAAATGGAAATAGCCAACACCAAAAAAGGGAAATAAAAATATATATAAATGTATATATGACTTATTATATAACAAATTTATCTTTAAAAAAACATAATCTGGTTGTGGTCAATATACCTTTTTTTCTTTTAAACAAAATGTTTTAATTTCACCACAAAAAAAAAATATAACTGATCAGTTAGTGACTCCAAATGAAATAAATAAATAAATAAATAATGAGAATAATTATAAATAAAATTTATAAATAAAAAATATACACTTTATAATATATATATATATATATATATATATATATATATATATATATATATAGATATAGTATATATATATATATATATATATATATATATATATATATATATATATATATATATATATATATATATATATATATATATATATATAATATTTCAAAAATTGGTTAACCATTATCACCAATATATAAATTAGTAAGCAAAAAAAAAAAAACCCATTCTGCATCTACAAACTAGTCCATGGGATCAATCATTAAAAACAACAAACGGATGTAATGGTTCAGAATTTAAAAATGACAGTAAGATTAATACTAATAATACTAATAATAATAATAATAATAATAATCATAAGAATAATAATACAATAATAATGTATTAATGTTGGCACAAGTAAAATATTATAAATACTAATAAGAATACTGGACAGCTTTAGCTGGTTCTATACCAAACATCCAATGTATTTTTTCAAGAAGCCCTTTATAACGTTTTTCCTCCATTAATAAATTATTTAACAGGTTATCAATTTTTATTTCTTCTGGATTTTTGTTGAAATTATTTGTATTTTTTTATAATAAATGATTCGATGAGTTTTGTTTTCTCAACATTTTTGCAGAATTCATATTGATCATATGATTGTGTTCATTCATATGCTAGTACTGAGCAGATATGAACGTCTTTTGAAATCATCGGTTTCTCCGAAATATTTTTCATATCAATTATTGTAAGCTATACTATAAATTCCTGTATTACAATCTTTATTATTTAACTGAATTTTTGACATAAATTTCTTCTTAAGAGTGTTCGGAACGTGCTTAATTATTGATAGAGAATTTGATAAAATTTTATTCATTTCGGGTTCAATATGAGAGGGAAGAACCATTATTTCATCCTTTTTATAAGTTTTTTTTTTTTAATGGTTTCACCCGATGAGTATAATTTTTATCTTGTTTTTTATGAAAAGCTTTGGTTATAGCATACTCCGGGTAATACAATGATCTAAACAAGTCTTTTAGAAATTTCAACTCATTATCCAGATAACATGGGCTACATATTTTCATTGCTCTAAGAAATTATCCTGTAATAATGCCTACTTTTGTACTATAAGAGTGTATGGAGTTCCAGTGAATACAAGCATTAGAAAACTTGATTTGCGATGTACTGAGAAAACAGGGTGAGAGTTGTCATTAATATCTATAAGTTTATTTATCAAAATTTACCAAAAAATTTTCAATTCTAGTATCATTAATTCAGTCAGTCCCGAACACTCTTAAGAAGAAATTTATGTCAAAAATTCAATTAAATAATGAATAAAAATGAATTTAAAGTATAGCTTTCAATAATTGTGATGAAAAATATTTCGGTGACACCGATGATATCAAAAGAGTTTCATATCAACTGGTTATAGTTAGAGGTGTGGGGACCGCAACTCTGCTCTGTACCAGCATATGAATGAACACAATCTTACGATCAATGTGAATTCTGCTAAAATAATTTTATCTTGCAAAAATGTTCAGAAAAGAAAATTCATCGAATCATTTATTATAAAATATACAAAAAAATTTCAACAAAAATCCAGGAAAAATAAATATTGATAACATGTTAAATGAAAGGGCCAATCAGTGAGACCTTAAGGTTACCTTATCTTCTTCAGATCACTAGTCCAGTTTAAACCTAGGATCTATTTGCAAATTATTTTGTTTTCCATGCACATAAAAAAAAAGACTTTTGTAAGGATATTTTTAATCCGAATACCAGAGCTCTATTATATACTTTGACTGCATTTGTTTAAGATGATACTTCAGTCATCGAACACATTGGATAATT
>JABUQX010143562.1:0-2500 GCA_015478945.1 Trachelipus rathkii | reverse complement strand
AAAAAATAGGGCTAAGCCCCTAAAGGGTGGCCAAAAATTAGGGTGGGCCAAAATTGACCCATGGATGACCAAAGGTTTGGTCGAAAATTAGGTGTATTACAGGCCAACGGTTGCTGGCGCAAACAGTTTAGCGGTAACCCTTCTTCGAAGGGCTGCAAAAATTAGGGTTGTTGAAAAAATTAGGGTTGCCGAAAATTAGGGTGCCAAAATTAGGGTTGCCAAAATTAGGGTCTCAAAAGATTAGGGTTCTCAAAATACCGTGGGCCAAAATTGACCCATGGAAGACGGAAGTTGGTCGAAAAAGGTAAAGTCCCAAAAAGGTAAAGGCCCAAAAAGGTCAAGGTCAGGGTAGAAAAATTTGGGCTCAAAAAAGGTCAAGCCCAAAAAGGTCAAGCCCAAAAAGGTCAAAGGCAGGTAAAAAATTGGGCTCAAAAAAGGTCAAGGTAAGGTAAAATCACCGTTGGTCATTTTGACCATCGTTGTCCGGAATCCCCTCCGTACTACTGTTAAGAGCGTTAGCTTTCGATCTTTACTGAATTTCTAGATCCTCTTTCAGACGCTATGAATTGAAGACTTGATATATATATATATATATATAGATATATATGTGTGGAGAAAATATATATATATATATATATATATATATATATATATATATATATATATATATATATATATATATATATATATATATATATATATATATATATGTGTGTGTGTGTGTGGTGAGAGACAATTACATGAATACAATACAGGTTCGTTCATCCACACATTCCTCTATAAATGGAAATAGCCAACACCTTCAAAAAAGGGAAATAAAAAAAAAATATATAAATGTATATATATGACTTATTATATAACAAATTTATCTAAAAAAAAAAAAATATATTCCGGTTGTGGTCAATATACCTTTTTTTTTTAAACAAAAATGTTTTTAATTTCATCACAAAAAAAAAATATAACTGGTCAGTTAGTTACTCAAACGAAATAAATAAATAAATAAATAATGAAAATAATAATAATAAAATTTATAAATAAATTACATAAACACTTTCATAATATATATATATATATATATATATATATATATATATATATATATATATATATATATATATATATATATATATATATATATATATATATATATATATATATATATATATATATATAATATTTCAAAATTGCTTTAACCATTATCACCAATATTAGTGCAAAAAAAAAAAAAAAACCTATCTCTGCATCTACGAACTAACCCATGTAATTAAATCATTAAAAACGTAAAACGATGTAACAATGAATTTAAAAATGACAGCGAAGATTATAAATAATAATAATAATAATAATAATAATAATAATAATAATAATAATAATAATAATAATAATAATAATAATAATAATAATAAAAATATTATATAATAACTAATAAGAATACTGGACAGCTTTAGAGGTTCTATACCAAATATCCAATGTATTTTTTCAAGAAACCCTTTAGTAACGTTTTTCCATTAAGAAATGATTTTCATTCAAAGATTTTTAAAATTATTTCTTCCGACTTGGTTGTAATCTTTTGTATTTTTTTATACAATGATTTGCACGTGATAAAATTATTTTAGCAGAATTCATATTGATCATATGATTGTGTTCATTCATATGCTATTACAGAACAGATATGAACGTCATTTGAAATATCGGTTTCTCCGAAATATTTTTCATCACAATTATTGCAAGCTATACTATAAATTCCTGTATTACAATCTTTACATTTAGAATCAGAATTTTTATATAATTCTCTTTCTTAAAGAGTGTTCGGAAACGTGCTTAATTATTAGATAGAATTTGATAAATTTATTCTATTTGGTTCATATGAGAGGGAAGGAACCATTTATTTCATCCCTTTTATAAAGTTTAATGTTTCAATCTGATGAGCTATAATTTCTATATCTTGCTTTTTGAAAAGCTTGTTGTAGGCATACCCGGTAATACAAATATCTAAACAGTCTTTGTAGCTTTTAACTTCATATCCAGATAATGATGTACACATATTTCGCCCTTCAAGTTATATTGTAGGTCAAATCCTAGAATAATGCCTACTTTCTTTAAAAATTATAAGAGTAGTATGGAGTCCCAGTGAACACAGCTATTAGAAATTGATTTGGTGATGTACCTGAGAAACAGGTGAGAGCCGTCGACACATCTATAAGTTTATTTATCAAAATTTACACTCAGCAATTCCTCTTCAATTTAGTATCATTAATTCAGTCAGTCCCGAACACTCTTAAGAAATAGACTTATGTCGTAACAATAAATAATGAATAAAAATGAATTTAAAGTATAGTCTCTAGTTACTTGTGGAGTGAAAAATAGCTTCGGGTGGACACCGATGATATCAAAAGAGTTTTACAGACAACTGGTTATAGTTAGAGGTGTGGGAATGCGCTGCTCTGTACCAGCATATGAATGAACACAATCTTACGATCACGTGGAATTCTGTGCTTAC
>JABUQX010143561.1:45000-50000 GCA_015478945.1 Trachelipus rathkii | reverse complement strand
CAAATATTGTAAAACCAAACCTTTAGGACCCTATTCTTGGAGTTTATCTTCACCCGACGTTAATTTGATATAAAATATAATAATTTTGCAATAATTTTGTTCGCCCATTCTAAAGTTATTAATTTTTATTAATAATTTAATACTATTATATTTTTTCGAGCGTAAAAAGGCTTCAGAGTTTGGTATGATGACGTAGCTTGCCCTATCAATGGTGAAAATATATGAAATCATCATCAAATTCAAACTTTTTTTTTGTTTAAATATGTTATTTTTGTGACTTTTATGTTATCAATAAATAATTTCTTTTGAATTTATTAAAGTTCCAAAAATATCGGCAAATTTGGTGACAGTTTTCTCATGCCTAGTCTTGATTCGCATAAAAACGGACCCCTTTGGCCTATTGAACAGGGAATTTAGTAATTTTTTATTTTGAGAAAATTACATTTAATATGTTGCCTGTTGTTATCAATCATAAAATTTTATTAAATTTCCTGCCAAGACACGATTTCAAAGTCAGTTTTAAAAGTTAATAATTTTGAGTTACAATCTAAAAAACATTTTACCTGAGGAATTTATCAAAACAACTCTCTAAATTTTGTAAAAAATTGAATTAGTACATATTCATTCCTTAGGTATATTTGGCAGCAAAATTAGCAGATTTTTGGTAATTATAGAGTTCCATTTCATAAAATCCATGTAAATACTATATTAAAACTATAAAAATTTAGTTTATACAAATGATTTAAAAAATATTTGAAGTATTTTCTACTGTTTTGTACATTTCATGTATATTTCAAAAAAAATAAAAAAAAAAAAATTAAAAATATAACTCCGAAAATTTTAACAACAGTCAAACTTGGGTTTTTATAGGATATAGCACAGCACTATCGATTCTTTTTCCGGGTTATTGATACATCGATTTTGTATTAAAATAATTTATATAACCGATAAGTTTTTTTCGATTATCAAAAGAAATAATAATAATATTTTATAGACAGAATTTAAATAAATATTAAGAAATGTAAATAATTTTCCTAATTCAATTTTTTTTATGTACGATAAAAATTAATATAATAATGCTACAAGTATATATATATATATATATATATATATATATATATATATATATATATATATATATATATATATATATATATATATATTATATATATATATATATATTAGAAAGTCGAAGTAAATCTAGGTTAGGCCTACCTTTACGGCGCAACATAGAAATCTTTCTAGATTAGGTTGATCCATATAGGTCAGGTGTTGGTTTAGGACCTTCCTAGTTCAGGTTATGATACGTTTTGTTAGGTAAACACATAGTAAATCTGTGTATACTTAACAAATCTTATCATAACCTGAACTAGGAGGAACCTAAACCGAGACCTAACCTATATGGATCGTCGATAGCCGTTGGCCTAAACCTAACTTATATGGACATACGTTGCCGTAAATGTAACCTAACCTAAATGGTTTGACTTTCCTTTATATATATATATATATATATATATATATAGTTAATATATTATATGTATATATATATATATATATATATATATATATATATATATATATATATATATATATATATATATATATATATATATATATATATATATATATATTAAATTTTTTTATTTTTTTATCTTACGTAAAAAAAATTTTCTTGCAAAATTTTTTTATTTTTATTTTTTAATTATTTACGCACACTTTTTATATAAAATCGACTCGTTGATAACTGCTGAAAAAGGCTCGATAATAAAAAAGTAATATTGATATCGATGTATCGATAATCTGAAACACACTTCGACAGTGTTTCTTCATCCCTACACGAACGAGATGATGCCAAATTATGCTGTACATACACACAAAAGAAAAACTGCTCAAATAGACATTTAAAATGTATATAATTGAAATTTTAAATAACTTTTTTTGATACCATTTGTGTAATTTAAATGTTTGTAGTTTTAGTATAGTATTGACATGAATTATATGCAGTGCAACTCTACAATTACCAAACTTTTTTACAAATTCAAGCTCCATTTCGCTTGTTTTTTGATAGTTTTTTGGACTATGTCTAATTTATTTGCTAAAATTTTCCCTTTAGTATATATATATATATATATATATATATATATATATATATATATATATATATATATATATATATATATATATATATATATATATATATATATATATATATATATACATAGATGTAGCACTTTCAAACATTATTATCATTTTATGACTTATGTAAAAATTTGCGTAAGCAAAATTTTGACATAAGTACGAACAAAATTACAAAGGTTTCCCACTTGCTTGTTGACTACTCCCCTTCCACTCTCTTCTCATACTCAGTCGGACTCACTACCAACTTGTTGCTCCTAAGAAGAAAGAAATCAGAATTACAAGAAAACTCAACTTTCAAGCAAGGGAGGTAAAACTTCAGGAAAAGTCCGCAACAGCAGAATCGACTCATCTCAATTTTCAAACATTTCAAAAAAGAATAAATTGAAAAGGGAGGTAAACGCAGGAAAAGTCTGAAACTACTAATCGAAACTTTTTACGGTAAAGAAAAAAAAAAGAGAGAATCCTCAATAAAGGGAAGACTGTTGTTATTTATATTTTATTGAATAGGTTCTCAGTTGTCGCTGAAGAGATAATTGAGTACATTTCGGTCAGCGAAAACTTTAAAATTGTCAAACAGAGAAGAATAAAAAGGTCACCCCATATATATATATATATATATATATATATATATATATATATATATATATATATATATATATATATATATATATATATATATATATATATATATATATATATATATATATATATATATATATATATATATTTCATACTTATATTGATCAGAAAAATAAAATTTTATTATAGGAACAATTCAAATAAACATTTTGAAAATAGTAATAAATTAGTAAGATAGCTTTGCGACACACAGAAAAAATATCTGCGAGAAACTTTTGGGTCGGGAACCATGAGTTGAAGACCACTGTGTTAAAAGAACAAAATTAAAAATGCTCCTGAAATATTAAAGTTTTGTTCTGAAATAATATAATATAAGCGATTTAGAATTTTAATCATTGAATTAAAAAAAAAGTCTTTTTATTAAAGTCTATTTTACGCTTTTTGATAAATTTTGTTAACACTCCCACCAAACTATTAACAAAATGTAACAAAAGGGAAAATCTTTATTTTAATTAAGGTCCTGTCGTCCCCCCTTAATCGATTTATGGATCTTAGGCTTTGGTAGTACCATTTTTGGAGCAGATGTTTAAAATTAAAATTCACTTTAAAGCAATTTTGTGATATTCAATTGCATTTTTTTTCTTTTCCTCAAACCATAATTAGACTGCCTGCTCATAATAATTATTTCAATTCCTAAGAGATGGGGGACGGGGGTGGGTTGCAAAATCCCTTGTAAAACTAGTTAATGATGTTCAGATTTTGGGAGATACACTCAAAACTTTGAATCTTAGGCCAGTATTTATGATTTATGAGAGCTCTTTCAAAAACTACTCTAATTAGCATCAGACTACCTTCAGATAGATAAATTTTCCTTCATTGCCAAAGTTTCTTTGCAAAAGTTGGTATTTATGAACTTTCCTCTTATTTATTCATTGCTTACCTATCAAAGTGTGTTTGCAAGGAAAAAACGTGGTTAAATTTAATGACGCCATAACTACCAACCAACGAACACTATATATATATATATATAGTTATATATGTATATATAGAGAAATATATATATATATATATATATATATATATATATATATATATATATATATATATATATATATATATATATATATGTATATATAAAAATATATATATATATATATATATATATATATATATATATATATATATATATATATATATATATATATATATATATATATATATATATATATATATATATATATATATATATATATATATAGTGTATAATCAGAGCAATTTTTTCGCCAAGTTTTTTAGTAGTATAGTATAAGGCCTTAAATATTAATATCAATAAAACTGCAAGAATATATTTAAAAGTATTTACATGGTCTTCATATGATGTTTGTGAACGTGAGCTTTCGATCCTTATTTTATCTGGATCCTCTTCGGACGTTGTTATTTGAAGACTAAATAAAATTTAATGAAATTTTGTAAGTTTATGTAAAATTGTTAAAATTTTCCGTTTTGTATAAACTCTCCTCATGGTTGTCCAAACAACTGAAACCTTTACTAGGACATATCTCACCCTCCCACCTAAAAAACTCTGAAGACTTTATTCAAAAAACTCATAATATCTTGCCCCACAATAACCACATTCTCAGCTTTGACGTTACCTCCCTTTTCACGTCAGTACCTGTCCCTTTCACCATCTCCTTACTAGAAAGATTCTTTAACGAAAACAACTACAACCTAGATTACCCTTTCCCTTTCCTCAAACAACTAATTTTACTCACCCTTGAACACAATTTTTTCCATTTTAACAACACTTTCTACAAACAAAATTCAGGACTAAGCATGGGATCTCCTCTCTCCCCCATACTTAGCAACATATTCATGGAACTTATTGAACACTTTTTCATACTTAACCACCCTCTTCTTTCCAACACCACATGGCTTCGCTATGTGGATGATATTTTTATCTCCACTCCCTTAACCACCAACCCAACTCTCATACTTGACTACATCAACTCCATCCACCCTAATATAAATTTCACAATGGAACTCTCTAACAACCACACCCTACCTTTCCTAGATACCCTCCTCTCTTGGCATAATAGTCCTACCCTACTCTTTAGCGTTTACCGCAAACCTACTTTCAACCCTTCTTACATACATTGGTACTCCACACACTCTCAACACATTAAATCTGGTGTTCTTACCGCTCTCTTCTTAAGAGCTTTACGCATCTGTTCCCCTTCTCTTCTACAAAATGAAATCAAATACATTTTCAATACTTTCAAGAA
>JABUQX010143561.1:27500-32500 GCA_015478945.1 Trachelipus rathkii | reverse complement strand
GGTTAGTATATAAAGAACTTATTTTTGTGTTATGTTTAGATAAAACTTTGTTATGTTTACAGTTATTCGTTGGTCTGTATGATAATTAGACAAGATTATGATAAATTCTTGTTAAATATTACTGTGTCAATGTAAAATTAACGTTAATATGTTAGAGATGTGCTTGGAAAAAGTATGAATAGGTTACGTTTTGTATGCAATGTTAGTTACTTTACAGGTGTTAAGTGTGGAACTTTGTTAATGTTAGTAGTTTATTCGAGCCTAAGGTGTGTTAGGTTTTGTCATTGTACATTATATTCTTAGTTCTGGTAATGCTATGTTAGCTTTATTAATGTGAAAACAATGTTACGTTAGCATATATTCGTTGGTTAGTATATAAAGAACTTATTTTTGTTGTTGTTGTTGTTGTTGTTGTTGTTGTTGTTGTTGTTGTTGTTGTTGTTGTTGTTGTTGTTGTTGTTGTTGTTGTTGTTGTTGGTGTTGTCTAACGAGAATATATACCCTTTTGAACTGATATGGTTCGTTCGTGCGTCGTATTCTTGTTTACTTTCTTCTGATTGGTTGAAAGAAAGAATCTCATTACCTTTAAGGGTTGTTTACGCATACGATTTCCGTCAGTAGGACATTTTTCGCTGTACTGGTACGATGACATCTCCTCGCATCTCTACATCTGTTGTTGATATCTTCACGAGGAGCTTCGTTATTCCCAACGATGTGTCATTTATATTTAATCGTCAACCGGATGGATACCGATACATTGCTTGTATTCCTACCAGAGGTTCAAATAATAGACCTTTATTCGTTTCTGTTGAAGAATTCATCAAGATTATCGACATCGCAGCTGCATGGATAGAGGATAAGTGTTTGTTATCCGAAAGATCGACGCTTAGTGAAATATCTAACTGGAAAGACAACATGAGAGGTTCTAATAGAATAGACGTTGTGTTCTCGTCATGTGACAATATTAAAACCCTTGATGTACGTCACTACTGGAAACCCCACGATTGTGTGACCTTCTACCGTACATGTATAGGTTTCACAGTTCGAACACCTGAAAATATTACAGCAATGCTTGAACGAATAATATTGCAATTTCTATCTATGCTGGATATACTTTTAGGACTAATACATATGGTTTCAATAAAGGTAACTTATATATGGCTAAAAGTTGTTGCTAGGTTCCGTATATAATATATTAACTCTTGTATGAGAGAATGAGTGCTGCTGAATCAAAATATGCCGAAAAATGGTTTAGTGTTGCTGAAGGCATTTATACTTACATTCTTTCAAAGGGTGTTGAATCTTTAGAGAGATATATAGAACTTACCCAACTTGAATCCTATGTTCTCTGATTAGATGAATTAATATATTTAAAATGAAACTTAAGTTTTTATGTATTTATATGTTTTTATGTATTTATATAACGCTCTTTTCAATGAAAATTATATGTTATAAAATGAAAACTTGTTTTACTCTCCCTGCTTATGTTTGCTTTATTGACTAAGTTGTTAATGATAGCTGTTTATTCGTCTGGTTGTTGTGTGTTAAGTATGTAATGTTCATAGTTTAGCTTTACAGAGAGTAAAAACTTTACTTTGTTTGTCTTTACCTATTAGGTATTATGCTGGTTAGGTTAGGTTATGATAAATTTTTTGTTAAATATTACTATGTTGGAGATATGTTTGATAAAGTATGAATGGATTATGTTTTTGTGAGTCTTGTTAGTTACTTTTACTGTTGATAAGTTTGGACCTTTGTTAATGTTAGCAGTTTATTCGTGTGTAAGTTGTGTTAGGTTTGTCTTTGTACATTATTTTCTTAGTTCAGTTGATGCTATGTTGGTTTTATTAATGTGAAAACTTTGTTATGTTAGCATACTTTCGCTGTTCTGTATGATAATTACACAAGGTTATGGTAAATTTTTTGTTAAATATTACCATGTTAATGTAAAATTAACATTGTTATGTTAGAGACATGCTTGACCAAGTGTGAATAAGTTACGTTTTTGGATGTTATGTTAGTTACTTTACTGTTGTTAAGTGTGAAACTTTGTTAACGTTAACCGTTTATTCCTGTTTAAGATGTGTTAGGTTTGTCGTTGGGGGTTATATTCATAGTTTAGATGATGCTAAGTAAGCTTTATTAATGTGATGTTACTGTGTCAGTGTAAGGTTAACGATAATATGTTAGAGATATGCTTGAAAAAGTAGGAATAGGTTACGTTTTGCATGCAATGTTAGTTACTTTACTTGTGTTAAGTGTGGAACTTTGTTAATGTTAACAGTTTATTCGTGTGTAAGTTGTGTTAGGTTTGTCTTTGTACATTATTTTCTTAGTTCATGTTACGCCATGTTAGCTTTATTGATGTGGAAACCTTATTATGTTAGAGTATATTCGTTGATCAGTATGATAGTTAACCAATGTTGTGATAAATTTTTGCTAAATGTTACTGTGTCAGTGTAAGGTTAACGATAATATGTTAGAGATATGCTTGACAATAGGGTATTTTATTTATTTATTTATTTATTTATTTATTTATTTTTTTCTTGATGGTTCTGAAACCATTATTTTCGAAATCTACAGACCCGATAACATATATAAGCACACCAATATTGTTGTTATACGAATGTTTATTAACTCGGCACCGCAATGGCTCCAGCACCGGTGCCAGAGCCAACTCCTCAGAATCCAATACCAATTCTTTCTACAAACTCAACTCTGAATCCACTCACTAAATTTCAGCCTACTACGAACATTTCGATTTTTAATGGGTGGGATCCCCTTCGACCCACGGGGACGTAACATCGTCCATGACTAGGGTACCTCACCATCTAACACCACTCCAAATTTTATCACGATACGATAACTCTAACTTATATAGATATATGTCGGAGCCAGAGGCGCGGTGCGGGGCGGTGCGGACCGGTGCAGTGCAGTGCAGTGCAGTGCGGACTCGGAGTCGCTGAAGCAGGCGCAGAAGGGTTTAAAAAAACTCAGAAGTGATCCCCTTCGGGATCACTTCTTCGATGTAATAATAATAATAATAATAATAATGTGTATGTGCATGTGTATGCGCGCGCGGTCTGCGCTGACGTAACTCTGTCTGCGGCGATTACGTCATCACGCTCGAACCTAACGCTATTTAGGCCTAATCTGATCGCTCAGATCACGCAAATGCGGCGTAAGCGCAATATCAGTATTGACCCTCGGGGCGACCCCTCTATATACATCCCATAGACTTGAAATTCTACCCTGTTTCGTGCTTTAACATATATAGCTGGCGTATTCCAAGTTTGACCTATAACCTCCTATTCCTTCATATCGAAAAGGGTTCTAGATACGCGGACGTAGCATCACTACTTATATATATATATATATATATATATATATATATATATATATATATATATATATATATATATATATATATATATATATATATATATATATAAAGGCGTCATAATATATATTCTTTTTTTTATGTATATATATATATATATATATATATATATATATATATATATATATATATATATATATATATATATATATATATATATCAGAGGCGACCCTACACTCGTGCTGCTCGTGCTTAGCACGAGTTATTATTATAGAAACGATCGATCTTCTACAAATTTCGTAAAGTGCTACGATAAAATTCTCTTGTTTTTTTGCGAAAATTGGTCATATGAAAGAATACATAATACACATAAAAGACTATGTAAAAATTAAACAAAAAGTGTAAGTCATCGCCATTGAATAATGCTATTTTTCAATCAGTTATAAATGGTAACTGCTCGTGCTTCTGAAAGCGGAGAGAAAATATGAAGACAGTGTACAATACATATTCGTGAATTTAATTTTTTACAAGTTGTTTTTTCCTCTACCTAAGAATTTGAAAATGGAATTTTTCAAAAATTTTTTTAAATAAGCATTTACTTGTTCTTAATGAACATTTCGGATAAAAATAATTAATATATTTAAATTCTAATATCTGAATTTGAAAGAAAAACAATAAGTTACCCATAGAATCAATTATAAGCTAAAGAAAACTGTAAAATAGGGATAACTCAAATATCTAATGTGAATAATTATTTTATGTTAATTATATATATATATATATATATATATATATATATATATATATATATATATATATATATATATATATATATATATATATATATATATATAGAGAGAGAGAGAGAGAGAGAGAGAGAGCCCGAGTAGTAAAAAGTTACGAGTAGTGTCACCTCAGATATGAGTATATATATATATATATATATTATATATATATATATATTATTATTAGTTATTATATTGAGTTAGAAGATATATATATATGTGTAGATTACATATTGTGTCTCCCTATTATATATATATATATATATATATATATATATATACTTTATATATATATATATATATATATATTATATATATATATCTTACATATATTATATGTATACATTATTATTATATGATAAATATTATTATTATATATAAATATATATATATATATATATATATATATATATATATATTTAGTGATGGAGCGAAGCTGAATTTTTGCATAACCGCGGTTGCGGTTATTTTGCGGTTCCTAAATTTTTCAACAACCGCGGTTGCGGTTTTTTGCGGTTCTTAAATTTTTCAACAACCGCGGTTGCGGTTGTGGTTGCGGTTGTGCAATAAAAAAATTTAACAATAGTTTCAAGTATTTATATTATTATTATTATTTATTATTATTATTATTATTATTATTATTATTATTATTATTATTATTATTATTATTATTATTATTATTATTATTATTATTATTATTATTATTATTATTATTATTATTAATATAACTTTTGTTTTACTTCCACCCTGGGGCCTTCGATTTTCTTTAATATTAATCTAGAGAATAATTTACAAAGAAAGTAGGAGGCATATTTATGTTTATTAGATCCTGACCGGTTTCGTCCGTAAACCTCGGACATCTTCAGAGTTTCGAT
>JABUQX010143561.1:15000-22500 GCA_015478945.1 Trachelipus rathkii | reverse complement strand
TATATATATGAGTAGTTTGATATATATATATATATATATATATATATATATATATATATATATATATATATATATATATATATATATATATATATATATATATATATATATATATATATATATATATATAAATTACCTAGTCAAAAATAACGCACCACTAGGGTAAATATCACTCACAGGAACGGGAAGGCCCCTAACCCCATGAAACCCCACACCAACACAGACGACAGCATCAGTGTAACTATGTAACCACCCCGCAGAGAATTCGCTGCAGTATTGGGGCCGTCACCGCGATAAATTTAGGAAAACATAAACCACGTAACTAGACCTGGGAGAGGTGGGGGTAGGTTATGTCGGGGGTATAATCGAGCGAGGGATCATTCACGTACGAAGCAACTCCGATAAACATGGAAGAGGATAGTGCGTCAACTGTCAAGAGATCAGTGCGTGCAGATAGCAACACTCCATGCCGAAGGACACGGGTACCGGGCACTTGGTCAACGGTTCGGTGTAGCGCACACAACGATTGCACGGGTGGTCCAACGGTACCAGGAAACCCTGACACATGATCGCCGGCGAGGACAAGGTAGGCCCAGGGCCACGACACCAGTGGAAGACCGATTTATACGTCTGCGTGCATTACGAGAGCGCCACACAACGGCACGACATCTGCAGATACAGCTGGCGGAGGTACACGGCACCAGGGTGAGTGACAATACAGTGCGTCGACGCCTTGCGGAACATAATTACCGGCCCCGGAGGCCTGCCATAGGTCCACCGCACACCACAAGTAATATGGAAGGGGCCTGATTGGTGCATTTGCTCTGAGAACGCCATCCATTAGCATCGACGATTAGGCAAATGTGCTCTTTTATGGATGAGTGTAGGTACTGGTCTGGACAGGCGTGCTTATTGAAAGTATACTGCGACCGTGGACTGAGAGGTTCGCGAAATGCAGGTGCTGCAGGTGCCGCCGTTTGAAGGTGGGTCGCTGTGGAGGCATCTCTTTATCGGGGCCTACGAAGTTGCACATCTTCGATGGAGGCACTCTTACAGCCGTAAGATATATCACAGACATCCTCGAACCATATGTCTTGCCATATGCCCCCTACATCGGTGACTCTTTCATCCTAATGCATGACAATGCAAGACCACACAAGGCCTAATGTGTGAACGACTACGTTCATATTATGGCGTTGGAGTGGCCAGCATATAGTCCGACCTCAACCCACCGAACATTTGCGGGATATCCTCAATCGTCGGATCCGACAATCAAATCTCCACGGACCCTCCGGACCTGCAACAGGCACTCTGTAAGATGTATGGATCAAATCACTGTCTGAACATTTGTCGCTGTACGTACCAACATTGTGTGTTTGCAGCGCCGAACCTCCGAACCCTACTACGAGACCCTTTGGCTGCACCTTGGCCTCACACTCTATCAACCTACGGTTCTGGGGAGGAATCCACCATGTTATTGTCATTGTCCAATAAAGTGTCTTCGCGTTCTTCAACCTTTTCTACCCTTCCTTCTCCACGTACCCATGTGGTGCGCGACTTTGACGAGTAGTAAAGAGCATATATATATATATATATATATATATATATATATATAGAGCATATAAGAGCATATATATATATATGGCTATATATATTAAGTTATAGTATGATACAGTGTTATTATATTTATCGATATGAAACAAAGAGGATATATATATATATATATATATATATATATATATATATATATATATATATATATATATATATATATATATATATATATATATATATATATATATATATATATATAGTTATATGTCAATATGTATATATACATATATATATTATATATATATATGGTTATATATTAAAGATATATATATATATATATATATATATATATATATATATATATATAGTGCCAAAATAACCAGAACAAATCTAAACAATTTTTATTATCTTACCGACTAGTTTCGGGTGAATTACACGTCTACCCATTATCAAGGCTTAGACTATACTGAACAATATAACAAAATTTTAAATAAATAATACTTAAAAAAACTACATAAAAGTTATATATAAATAAATAAATAGAAGAAAATTAATAATTGCCAATATATAGAAAAAGTATCACTAAGTGACAAAACTCTACTTCAGTATTAAAATATTTTCTGTTTGTAAATTTTCATTCAGCTTTGGAGCGTGGTGCCAAATATATAAGGATTCTAAAGAATGGAGGTCAGGTTCTCTTTCAAAGTCCAAAATATTGAAATTTGAATCCTGTATAGGATGATTTTTCTGAAGAGAATGAGAATTGATCGCAGAATATGGGGGATGGTGCAAATGTTCCAAAGTTCTATAGGAGATACCTTTATGTTCAGCAATGCGAATAGAAAGACTACGAGTAGTCTTTCCTATGTAGGTGGCATCACAGTCACCGCACTTGTATTTGTATATCACTGATGAACATAAAGGTAAAGAAAGTTTATCTTTAACTTTATATAATATATATATATATATATATATATATATATATATGTAGCTATATATATATATATATATACCTCTCGTCTTAACCTTCCGATTCTATTCTTCGCTGATTCGATAGAATTTCCATTAATGTCTCACCTTGTGAAAGCCCAATTCTTTCAAAACTCAACTTCTACAAATCTCCCTCTCTAAAACACCTTCTTACTTTCCTATCTCTTTCGACGGTTCTCTCGTCTTATAAACATCCTTGGCCTTAACATAAACAAAAAATGTCTTGGAAACCTCACATCACAACGGTTGCTAGGGCTGCCTCAAAGAAACTGGGAGTTCTCTGTTTAGACTGCGATACTTTTTTCCTCTTCTCAGTTACCCAGCTATATAAGGGTCTCATCCGTCCTTGTATGAGTACTGTTCTCATATCTGGGGGTCTCTGGTTTACCGGCTTTTGGACAGGGTCGAGCCAAAGGCCAAAAGGCTTATAAACTGTTCTATACTTTCCAGCTCACTTGACCCTATCTTTGCGGCGCGATGTTGGTACTTTATCTCTTTTCCATAGGGGTACCGCAGCGGCAGGTGTTCGAGGGGAACTTACCACTCGCGTACCAACACCTTTACGACGCCCTCGTAGCACAAGGAGTGCTGTTCGCTCGCGAGTTTTGTGTAGATATTGGTAACTCCAGGCTAGTTCGGTGCTTCCTCTTCCTGTGACCTCTGTTCTGTGGAATTCTCTTCCATCTTCTGTGTTTCCTGCTGAACTTAATCTCCCTCACTTTTAAAGCTTGGGTCTGTGCTCATCTGCGTAATTTTTGTGCTAGTGGGATGACTTCTGATCCGTGAAACACATGCTCCTTGAATAGTACAATACCTTTGTGTGGTTGACAACTGTAAACATATATATATATATATATATATATATCTGCGATTGATTTGTTCCTAGGGAACCTCAATTTATAGATGAAAAGGAAGACAAACACCGAAGATAGTGCCATAGTATATTCAGAACGTTTCGCGCTAAAGCTAAGCGCATCATCAGCTATAAGTAAATAATAAAATATAAATGAACAATGTCAATAATATTTACGATTATATAAAATATATAGAAAACTAGAATTATATAAAAATTACAAAGATTACAAAAAATTATAGGAAATTACAAAAAATTACAAAAAAAATTACAAAAAAATTAAATCTATTATTAACTTCGTTTTACTAACCTTATACATACTGGATGAACCATAAGAATGAAAGAACAAGATTAAATCCAAACTATTTATACCTAAATTATACATAAATTGGTTGGTTTTTTGAAACTTACTATACTTAAAAATCAATATTTATAACAGTATAATAAAATGAAAGTTATAAAAGACATATAATGAAAATTATTACAATTAAAATAAATTAAGTTTGATTGAAGATAAATCAGAGTTGAGTTCAGGCTCCAATTCATGAATGTAGAGGCTCTCCAAGATTTTTCTGTCGCGAGTATCAGTGATGGAGGCAAGAATCGAGAAGTCGTTGGTAGTGATGGGATGATCTTTTTCGTGGCTATGGCTACGTATGGATGAAAATTCAGGTGAGGATAGAGGAAGATTGGTGCACTCACTTCTTCAGCTTTCTTCCAGATAAATTTAAATTGTCCGGCTTTACAGGCAGAATAAACCGGGCCTTTAAGGTATGTTCCTCCTGGATTTCTTTTCATTCAGAACTCCAATATTTAAGGAGCTTCGCTAATTTTAATCTCTTTCCTTCATACCTTGTTGATAAAATCATATTTAACTTCCTTGAGAACCATTTTAGACCACCTACTCCCACTTTTGATGTCCCTAAACAGAAAATTTACCTGAAGATTCCTTACACAGGTCGATTCACCGACACCCTTATTAGAACCCTCAGACCTATATTAACGAGACACTTCCCATTTGCCACCTTTATTTTTATTCCTACTAATAACTTCAAAATTAGTAACTTTTTCAGGTCCAAAGATTTAATCCCTAAAGAGTTGCACTCCTCGATAGTCTACTTGTATAAGTGTGCTGGCTGTAATGCCCGCTATGTAGGTCAAACAGGCCTACAACTTTGCATCAGGATTGCCAAACACAAGGGTTTTTCTTTCCGTACCAATCTTCCTCTATCCTCACCTGAATTTTCATCCATACGTAGCCATAGCCACGAAAAAGATCATCCCATCACTACCAACGACTTCTCGATTCTTGCCTCCATCACTGATACTCGCGACAGGAAAATCTTGGAGAGCCTCTACATTCATGAATTGGAGCC
This sequence comes from Trachelipus rathkii, assembly GCA_015478945.1. Taxonomy (NCBI): domain Eukaryota; kingdom Metazoa; phylum Arthropoda; class Malacostraca; order Isopoda; family Trachelipodidae; genus Trachelipus; species Trachelipus rathkii. The sequence continues at coordinate 17,727 of JABUQX010143561.1, read as the reverse complement.
CGAACTCAACTCTGATTTATCTTCAATCAAACTTAATTTATTTTAATTGTAATAATTTTCATTATATGTCTTTTATAACTTTCATTTTATTATACTGTTATAAATATTGATTTTTAAGTATAGTAAGTTTCAAAAAACCAACCAATTTATGTATAATTTAGGTATAAATAGTTTGGATTTAATCTTGTTCTTTCATTCTTATGGTTCATCCAGTATGTAAGGTTAGAAAAACGAGGTTAATAATAGATTTAATTTTTTGTAATTTTTTGTAATTTCCTGTAATTTTTTGTAATCTTTGTAATTTTTATATAATTCTAGTTTTCTATATATTTTATATAATCGTAAATATTATTGACATTGTTCATTTATATTTTATTATTTACTTATAGCTGATGATGCGCTTAGCTTTAGCGCGAAACGTTCTGAATATACTATGTCTCTATATTCTGTGTTTGTCTTCATTTTATTTTTATATATATATATATTTTTTTTATTTTTATATATATATATATATATATATATATATATATATATATATATATATATATATATATATATATATATATATATATATTGTATATACAGGAGATTGTTCCAAGGTGGATTATAAAGAGAAAATGAAATTTTTAGAGCGTTTGATTTGTGGGATTTTTAAAGAAATTTTTATCTAAATTTTCCCATTAATTAAAAAAATTAAGTAATATTTTTATGTTGAGGTGAAAAAGTTTAATCTATAGTTAGATTTTGCATTATATATATATATATATAGTAGCATATAGTATATATATATATATATATATATATATATATATATTTATATATATATATATATATATATATATATATATATATATATACAACGGCAATCCGCTCGCTCGCAGTCCACATTTGGAGCGAGTGCTTCAGCGAGTGGTCTGCCATGCATGTACGCCAACCTATGGTATTGTTTAGTTTATTTCAAATAACTCAATAAAAATGCCTCATGAAAAGAAAATTTTAACAAAGTAAAATAATTGAAAAGGAAAAAAATATCTATTTAAGACATATCACAAAAAAGTACACAAAATTGACGTTATGAACCTGCACAAATTGTAGTTTAAAATAAATTAAATCTTTTATTTCTGATTTTCCCTCGGATCATTTAATGCATTTCCTAGTTTTATCCATTTAGGAACATTTATATATAAATATATATATATATGTTATTATATATATATATATATATATATATATATATATATATATATATATATATTACATATTATATATATATATATATATATATATATATTATTAGTTATATATATATATATATATATATATATTATATATATATATAAACAATATATATATATATATTATTATTATTATTATATATATATATATATGCATATATATATATATATATATTAGTTAAAGAAGATATATATATATATATATATATATATATATATATATATATATATATATATATATATATATATATAGAGAGAGAGAGAGAGTATACGTATGTTTTTATTGTTGTCCCTCTCCTTTTTAAATAATAATAATGAATTAAATGAAATGTATTCGACTCGCTTTGTAGACATTTACCTATATATATATATATATATATATATAGTAGCAAATATATATATATACATATATATATATATATAACTCGGTACCAACCAAGTATAGCGGGAGGGAATAGCTAATTAAAGCTAAGCGACGGTACCAACCGTCTCAGAGGGAACCAAACTTCGGTACCAACCAAAGATTGGGTTGTCAACTCGGTTCCAACCAAGATTGACGCCAGCTGAAAAGTTAGACCTTTCTAAAGTAGTTAGACTACAGTTGCTAGCAGAGGGCAGATTAAGGAGATCAACTCCTTGTTCTTCCTGTTGAGTAGATTTTCGGTGCCTATGATATTCTGAAATGAAGTTTCAACGCTCCAGTCTTAAATAATAATGTACTACAACTAAACTAAGTTTATACAATATAAATAAAAATGATAAACTAACTTATATCAAAATTAGCTATACTTACTCAAAAATAAAGGGTAACTAAATATTCTTTAATCTCCCATTATAACTAGATAGGACTAAATATATACAAAAATATTGTTAACCTTATAAAAAATATATTATACGTAATTACTTTATCTAAGAATATTTAAAATTAATAAAATAAATAAATACATCAAATTATATCAAATATAGTCAATTGTATGGCTTAATTAATTATTAACAAGCCAAAATCCTTCCTAAAAATAAAGAATTTTTAAAAAAATAAAGCAAGGTTGATACTGTCATGTGTTCACGAAATATGAACTGAAGAAAAAAACAATAATATAACTATTAAAGTTATTTATTAAAGAAATTAATATAAATCGTAATCGTAACTAAATAATACCTTGTGTGTTTTCTGCTGAATTTAATCTCCCTTGCTTTAACCCTGCTCAGGTAGCCGAGGGTAAAAATTACCAACGCCTAGAGCAATTTTTTTGTTTTTTCCTTCTAAAATCATTACGTCATGAGATATGGGGGTGAAATTGGAGAATTGGGGGAGTTAAGGGGTAATAGATATTGCTGTCACATAAAATCCACCTTAGCTGCACTGTGGGCTCCGTGGGGGGAAGTTTGTGGTAGAATTTACCAACGTCTACCGTTTATGTTTTTCTCTGTGGTATATATTACCGACGGATACCCTTTATGTCTGTTTAGTTTAGTGCAGTTTATAGTGTTG
>JABUQX010143560.1:27500-52101 GCA_015478945.1 Trachelipus rathkii | reverse complement strand
ACTTTGTTTACTGGTTGCCCTTTAATATATATATATATATATATATATATATATATATATATATATATATATATATATATATATATATTGCAGTTATATATATATATATATATATATATATATATATATCATCTCCACCCGCAAACGTCCCCTTGTGTGTCAGGCGGAAATATAGTAAATTCTCCAGAAACTTCTGTTCTTATAATGGATATTATGGAGTTAACCAGCTTCGTTCTTGCACAGCCCTCAAGATCTTGATCGGTCAAAAGGCGTAACTTAGCTGAAAGTTTTATACGGATGGGGGGAGGGATCTGTATTTTAAATCGTTCTACGTCGATTGTATATGTTTTAAGCATGCTATTTAGCTCTACGATTTTCTCTAATTGGCCATCAATTATTGAAACACCTCCAATACACTTCAATGATATATCGAAGTATACAGTTTCACATCCCTCCTTCGCTGCAGCTGTAGCTCGCATTCTATAACCATTTACATCATCTGATGCATATATAACACGTATTCTTGTGGGATCACGGGGTGTGTAAGGATGTCTATCTGAAAAACCCGATGTGTGACTGACACATGTATACCAAGATTTTAAAATGAACCAGCACTTTTGAATATACGATATAACACCCATTTTAAAATGCGCTATAATACCAAGAGCTGTTGACGCTGCAACTTCCACTCCGACACTGATGCCTTCAACAGAAACAGTCTAACCCTCCACCTTTAAACTAGCAACGTCATAAACGTGAATTTTCATGAGACTTCACCATTTATCATCAGGAATTTCTCGATATATATATATATATATATATATATATATATATATATATATATATATATATATATATATATATATATATATATATATATATATATATATATATATAAAAATATATATATATATATATATATATATATATATATATATATATATATATATATATATATATATATATATATATATATATATATATATGTTTTCAACCTGGAATTTGCATTTCTTTTAATGTGGAAAAGTCAGGTGGAATTAGTTAGACGTCGAATATACACTAGAAAATACTTACTGAATCTTTCGTGGCGTCGGATGCAACTTTGTACTAAACAATTATTCATTCGCCTTTCTAAACATGGGATACAACATTGAAATACTTAATAAATTACCAAAATGTGTATGTTGAAATTCTAAGGACGGGTTTCGGATTTCCAGTTGACGAAGAAAGAAAACTTTTTCAACCTTTTTTTTTTTTTATATACTAAGAGGTTTTCAGTTTATTCCTGCAATACGAATTGGATGGACCAATGCCTTTGTTGATTGGGGCAAATCTTGGATGGAATTGGTAAACGAATTTGAAATTTAAATCAAACGAAGAAGAAAACTCGGTTATTTTAATTTGGTGGTGATATCAAGTATTTTGGCTGGAGCATTGTAGGTTATCTGAATCCTTTAGTGATATGCATAAAAGGATCGGGTGAGTTTAAAACTAAATTAGGTTGTAAACATTGCGTGCTCTATTGAGTAAGAACCAAAAATTTAAGGTAACTTAATTGTGTGTTAATACCTATTTTTGACTAGACCAATTTTTTCATTGCTATGAGTTAATAATGTGTTGTTTGTAAACATCATTACTTGAATTATTTTGACTTTAATAAAGTGTTTCACGAACATTGCCGCATATTTTGAGGAAGTAGAAGAATTTAAATAGAATTTATTTGCTTAAACAGTATATACTATAAAACTAAGGTCGGAAGTGGTTTTCCTACGGAGACAAATTTGCGGAGGAAGTGGTTTTAATATTTAGTGATATTTAATAATCTTTTAATATTGATATATATGGGCTAATGTTTAATAGTGGGTTGTATTTATAAAGTTGTTGAATTGGTAGGTATATGTGGGGGATTTTTAAGAGTTTTTAAATAGTTAAATAAAGATTTTAATAGATAAATAAAGTTTTAACGGGGTAAATTTTAAAGAAGAAAGATAGGAAAAGAGTGTAGGAATAAATATAAATTGAAGATTGTAGGTTTTAACCTTTTATATTTTATATTTTATATTTTATATTTTATATTTTATATTATTTATGAAATTTTAATGAAATAATAAGCAAAGGTGTTAATAGATAAATAAGTTTTAACGGGAATTTTAAAGGAAAAGGAAAGGGAGGTGAGGGAAGGGAGGAAGGGGGGAGGAGGAAGAGGGTGGGGGAATAGATATAAACTGATAGTGTTTTAACCTTTTATTGTTTTTATATTATTTTAACGTATCTTGTTATTGTTATTGTGGGTTGGTGAGCGGGGTGGTAGCCCTAGGTGTTGGGAAGCACCTAAGGTGGGGGGTCCCGTAAAGCGTACAGCCTGATTGAGTTATATATAGAAGTAGGGAAAGATGGGGAGGAGAGTGGTAATTAGGGTGGGGTGTATGAATGTGAGAGGGGTAAACGAGGATTTGAAGAGGGAGGAAGTGGGGTTGATGTTTGAGGAAAAAAGGTTGGATTTGTTTGGTTTAACAGAAACTAAGCTGAAGGGAAAGAGGGAGATGGATTTTGGAAAATACAAGGGTATGATAGGGGTGAACGAGAGAGGGAGGGGGAGGGAGGGGGTGGGAATAGTTATGAGGAAAGAGATGTGGGACAAGGTGAGATTGTGTAACCAGGTGAGTTCTAGGATAATGTGGGTTAAAGTGAAATTCGGGGGGGAAATGTGGGTTTTTATTTGTGCATATGCACCAGTGAATGGAGCGAGAGAGGAGGAGAGAGAAAGATTTTGGGGGAGTGAGTTGAATGAGTGTTGGGAAAGTTTCGGGGTAAATGATAAAATTTGCCTATTGGGAGATTTGAATGCAGGAGTGGGAAGGGAGGGGGTGGGAAGAATAATAGGACCTTTTGGGGTAGGGGAGAGGAATGATAATGGAGAAAGTCTGATAGAGTTATGTGTCGAAAGAAGAATGATAGTGGGGAATACTTGGTTCAAAAAAAAATGATAATCATAAGTATACATGGAAGAGTGAGATAACGGGGGGGAAGGCGATACTAGATTATGTGTGTGTAAATGGGAAAGATAGAGGTAGATTATTAGATGTAAATGTGTTTAGAGGGGCGGGGAGGGGGATATCGGATCACTATTTGGTGATTGCCAGGATAAGGGTGGGAGGAGAGGTGATGGTGAGGGAAAGGGGAGAAAAGAGGAGAGTGGAAGTGATAAAGGTGGAAAAATTGGAGGAGATAGTATGTAAGAGGGAGTTTAGGAGAGGTATGGAGGACAGGTGGAGAAACGTGAGAGGGACGGGAATGGGGAGGTGGAGGGGGAGTGGACGAGATTTAAGGAGGCAGTATGTGAGGAGGCTAGAAGGGTATGTGGAGTAAAAAGGGTGGGTGCAAGCAGAAGGAAAGGGAGTGAATGGTGGAGTGAGGAGGGGAAGGAGGTGGTGAAAAAGGAGGCTTATGTGAAATGGTTGGGAAGTAGGGGAGAAGATAGCTGGGAGGAATATAGAAGGGTTAGAGTGGAAGCAAAGAGGGCGGTGGAGAGGGCGAAGAGAAGAGCAAAAGGAGAATGGTGTAGAAAAGTGACGGAAAATTTTGAATCGGGGAGCAAGATGTTTTGGAAAGAAGTAAATAAAAAAAGGAAGAAGAAGGAGGGGTTGGGGGAGAGGGTTAAGCGAGGAGATGGGGATTGGATAGGAGGAGAGGATAGGGGGAGGAAGAGGTGGAGGTGTATTTTTGTGTATTATTTTATGTAGGGGTGGGGTAGGGGAGGAAGATATGCAAGAGGTGAGGATGGGAAATGAAGTGGGGAGGGAGGGGGAGGATGAAATACAAATGGAGGAAATTATTAGGGCCGTGAATAAAGGAAAAAAAGGAAGTCCGCAGGTCTGGATGGTGTGAGAATGGAAATGTTGCAGAAAGGAGGTATAGGGGTGGAGGAATGGCTGCATAGGTTATATAACATATGTTGGAGGAGTGGTGAGGTACCACAGGATTGGGAGGATGGATGTTTGGTTCCCCTGTATAAGGGGAAAGGGGATAGGATGGAATGTGGGAATTATAGAGGTATATGTCTTTTAAGTGTGGTAGGGAAAGTGTACGGAAGAATACTGATTGAGAGAGTAAGAGGTTTAACGGAGGGGAGAATGGGGGAAGAACAAGGAGGATTTAGGGAGGGAAGAGGGTGTGTGGACCAAGTGTTCACACTAAAGATGCTTGTGGAGAAAAGTATTGAGAGGAAAGGGAAAGTGTATGGATGTTTTTTAGATTTAGAGAAAGCATATGATAGAGTGAATAGGGGTGAACTGTGGAGGGTGTTGGAGGAAAATGGGGTGGGGGGTAATTTAGGGAAAGGTATTAGGGCTTTTTATAGGAATAGTAGAATGTGTGTGAGAGTGTTAGGAGGGGAGAGTGAGATGTTTGGGACGGTGTGTGGATTGAGGCAGGGGGTGTGTAATGTCGCCATGGCTATTCAATTTGTTATGGAGAGTGTATGTAGAGGAATGGTGAGGGAGGGGAGGGGGGTGGAATTGATGAATGGGGATGATAGAAGGGAAGTGAACATGATACTGTTTGCGGATGATACTGCCCTAGTGGCGAAGAACGCGGAAGGGCTGAGGTACTTGGTGAGGGAGTTTGAGAGAGTGTGTGGACAAAAGGGGCTTAAAATAAATCCAGGTAAGAGTAAAGTGTTAGTGTTTGAGGAGGAGGAAAGTGAGGGGGGGGAGGGGGTAGAGGTTAGAGTAGGGGGGGTAGTATTGGAAGAAGTAAAGATTTTTAGATATTTAGGGATGGAGTTGAGTAAGGGGGGAGGGATGAAGGAGGAGATAGAACATAGAATAGGTGAAGGAATGAGGGCTTTGAGTGGTCTGAGAGAAATATGGAAAGGGGGGATCTATCACAGAAAGTTAAGATAAGTATGTTTGAAAAAAATTGTGTGTACCAACGGTGTTGTATGGGTGTGAAACGTGGGGGTTGAATGCTAGGTCCAGGAAAAAGTTGGAAGTATTTGAGATGAAGGGGTTGAGAGCAGTTTGTGGGGTTAGCAGAAGGGAGAGGATTAGGAATAGGGTGGTGAGGGAGAGGTGTGATTGGAGGAATGGTCTGGTGGGAAGAGCGGAGAAGGGAATGTTAAGATGGTATGGGCATTTAGTGAGAATGGAGGAGCAGAGAGTGGTTAGAAGAGTTTGGGAGGCGGAGGGGATAGGAAGGAGAGGAAGGGGGAGACCAAGAAGGAGGTGGATGGATGGAATAAAGGAGATGATGGAGGAGGGAGGGATGGGGGAGGAAGAGGGTAGGGTGTTGGCGAGGGATAGAGGGGGGTGGAGGAGGTGGGTGAGGGCGAGATGAGGGGGTGTGTGAATGAGGGAGGCTGTACGCACCACTACCCCGCACAAGAAAAAAAATAATAATAATAATAAAAAAAAATATATATATATATATATATATATATATATATATATATATATATATATATATATATATATATATATATATATATATATATATATTATATATAGATATATATATATATATATATATATATATATATATATATATATAAAAAAAAAAAAAAGAATAATAAAATACATTTTTATTTTAAAACTTTAATTATGTATTTGGAAACTAAATAATCATTAAAAAATAAATTTTTAGCATCGAAAATATTTACAAATTCATTGACACAGATATTGTTTAAAAAACACTTAATGAAGTAAACACAATAAGCTCCGCATAAACTAGAGTGTGAAGGCTGAACAGCCCTAACCAAAGTTTTTATATAATTTATATTGTTACATTTTAAAAAGGAAATGATGTAATGATTTTCCAGAATAAATTTCAAGTTTAAAGAATCAATCAGGTATACATCTCCGTTCTTCTCCTTGTAGATGGAAATCCAGTGTCCCGACGATGTCACATCTCGATGTGAAGTGTTGAACACGAAGCTATCCTTCTTCAACCTCACAGAATCTACTTCATTAATAGCAAACACCCCTAAAAATCGAAGTTCGTTTTTAAACATAACTTTTATTTCTTCTTCATTCATCTTTAGTAATTCAAAAGCACATTTCGGGCTCTGTCAATTTCAATAAGTTGAGGGTGTTCCAGATAAACGATGACGGTAATGGATGTCTGCAGACTTCCGCTAAATGAGAGATTGAGGCCTAATGTCCCCTTTCTCAGAATGTTTAAATGACTTGCGTTACAAGCTGAAAGATCTGGACTGAGATCAAACGCATACAAGTTACTATTCTTTGCGTATTCTTCAAGGTTCATTCCAGTACCACTATCACCGCATGAAACAGTGTTGGCTATTAAATCATGGAAAGGTCGCGAACATAGAGATTGTACCCCATTATATGACATTTCATAATCACGACCGTATGGCTGTCCATTTACATGTAAACTGACACCCCTAAGGTTGAAAGGGGCGAATTTATATGTTGATTTTTTATAATGTCCTGAATATGCCTCGTGTTCTACAATTCCAGCTATTACTTTTTGAGGAAGATTTCCGTTAACAATGTTTGGAATACTGATGCTTGATAAACCATGAGTGAAGTTAAATACTTTGGTTTCTACTCTTCTGATTGGGTACTTGGCGGTGGCTGTTAAAAGCGACTTCTCAATTTCCAAATGCCTTTGGGGAAATAACTTCACCTTTCTAACATAGAGAAAAGCCTCTAGCAGTTTGAAGATAGGTTCCGGACATGTAGTTGTAGCATTAGGATTACTTTTTATTTTAAGTGCAAATTTCGGACTTGAACGGGATAAGCGGATTCTAGCATCTACAGATGGCAGAATAAGTCTTTCCTGAGAGAATATATCGCCATTTAAACGACCGTAGAATTCGTAAGTGTTATTTATGACTTTAGCCGCTTTATCTACATGTGTAGCCTCATCTTTGAAGCTGTAAAAACCACATGATTGAAGATGAGACTGCTTAGCATCATCAGAAAAGTTCAGTAGATGTTCTATGTAGCTTCTATAAGGATAACTAGCTGCTGAAGTGCCGAGCGAAGTTTCATTGAGGTAAACATCAATCTGACTAAAGCAAGTGTATAGGAAGTTCGACTCTGTATACACTATGTGGTCGTCACCTGTAGGAAGGTCTGTACCATCAGGGTTTGTCAATTTCGTTTTAAAATATAGAAATACATTAGATGGATCTAGATACTGGTCTGAGGTGCCTGGGATGTTGAACTCTAAAGGAACGTCAGTGCTGGTTATCGAATGTGTGGGGTTAATGCTGATGAAGTTGCTGTCACTCACGCTGATCTGAGTAGGATTCATCGAGAAGAGATCCAATTCGCTCTTGCAGCAGTCTGGACTAGCAGGGTGAAGGAAATGCATCTTGTCGGTGCGGTGCTAGGCCGAATAATGAACAAAGCTTCATATGTGCTCCAATATACATGTTAGCCGAAAGTTGTAGTTAAAGATGCCATCTAGTAGTTAAATGGTGAATACATCAATACGTTTTGTAGATTTGCGCCTTCTAGCCTTAGGGTTTTTCCGCACTGTGATTTTCTTACGGCCTTGCTTCTTCTTCTTCTTCAGAGCTCTCTTCGTCTTTGGCTTTTTCCTATTTGTGGTGGTCCGGCGTCCTTTAACTTTAACCCTGCCCTGACCTGTCATTTTTCGTCTTATTTTGCGTTTAACGTCATCGAGCATCTCGTCGGAAACCTCGGCAATCCGCCTTTTTAATGAAGCACGAGGATTGGCTCCTGTCGCTATATCTTGCATCGTGTGCAGACCTGTTCTTATAGCTTTTTTACCTAGATATTCACCCCCTCTTCTAAATACGGGGATGGCGCTTCGCAGTAACTTAGTGAAAAATCCTCCAAGACCGTATCCTCTTTGTGATCTCGAGCCAATGAATACTCTTTCCATACTTATTACTAAGGTGACTGGAGCTTCTTCCCTATACTGTCTTTACACTGTAAGAGTGCATCAATGAATGAAAAAATGCAATTGATTATGTCCCTTATATAGTCTGCAGAGGCATCTATTTCTTGAATGAAATCGAGTAGCATATAGATGAGATTTTCAATTCTGGTTAAAAAATGATCCATCATTTTATAGCTGATGGGGACGTTTCTTTCTAATGTGTACTTTACACATCAATGTGCCACTTGTAAATGGAAATGGCCGTCCTTCCACGTCCTTTATATGTACTCTTATAGACCCGATCAATGACCTGTTCAGTGAGAGATAGTGGACATTTGGGAATGTTATTACCTTGCTCTCTTCAGGAAAATAAACTACCCTTAACAGAGGAGCTGTAGTGTCGCCCACATATTGGTGCTCGACTATATCAGTGTAGACGTACGCCATTCCAGGATGTTTGAGCATCTCAGAGGTAATACAAGTATAATGTAACACCCTGTCTTGCTCGTCGATTAATTCTTCCTTGGTTATATGTTCGTTTTCCACTGTTTTCATGACCCTTTTCAGCATAGTAGGTACATCATGGAGGACATCTAACCAACCTTTACGTTCATGAACGTGTTTCCGTTGCCATGACGATCTCCTGAGGAAAAACACGTCAATATCTCTAAGGTTAATGCCGTTGATCTCAAAGTAATTAATACTTCGTCATCAGAGGGATGAATATCTGTGTTGTAAATTAGATCTCTACACATATTACTATTCGCTAAAAGCGTATTTAAATAACTGAACATTGCAGGAACTGACTTAAAATAGGATTTCCTCAATACAATTCTTTCATAAAAGTACTCTCTTGTACCCATAGTAACGCGGTTTAGAGCACCTGTGTTCTTCACATCCAATATAGTTTCAACACAGTCTACACTTCTGTAAACATTCATCCAGTAAAGATTATGCGGAACATTTTCCACATCTGTATTTAATATCACTTCACACAACCCTATTTCATAAACGTCTCTTTCAATGTCAATAGGGTTCAGTAACTCTGTCGTGAAGTCTGAGAGCTTATTATCAGGATGTAGATTCATTGAAGCCGAAGAAGGCAGAGTTAAATAGAAGTGGTCTGTACTCGCCATGGCCACAATGAATACTGATTAATGATTCTTAATTTCACTTGCTTTTATATATGAGTTAAACTTGTCAGGATAACCTACCCATTTAACCAAGTACTGTTTATTTTGACCCTTTCCTTTCGATCCTAATATCTTTTCAATTTTATACACATTACTTTCAGGATTGAAGCGTATTTTTTGTATTTCCTGTTTGTAAAAACCGCCTTTTATCTTTTCACCGTATAAATCCTCCAAATAATATAATTTTAAGCCATCGTAGGGGAAGTCACGAATATTGTGAACTTTGAAAACCTCTGTAGACCACCCTGACTCATAGCCTTTCCTAAACCTTTCCGCCTCTCTGGAGACTCGCACATAATCACCTGTGCATACACCTGAATTATCCTTTATTTTCCTGACTCTTCGTTGTGAATGAGCCATCTTCGTAGGCTTTATTTTCGACATTTCTAGAGGGGTAGATTTTATAGTTCTGTGGAACGATCTATTATAAGAATGAGCAAGGTCTTGTAGTATGTCAATATACTTAAAAGTGTTCATACGGGTAAAGTACCGGTGCATTTTCTCCTTGATAGTACGCTGTACTCTTTCAACTATAGCTGCTTTATTCACTGAGAATGTATTGTAATACCCCATGTCATGTTCTTTAACTAATTCTTGAAATTCTCGACCAAGAAACTCAGTGCCTTGATCCGTCCACAGCATTCTTGGCAATCGCCTGTCACCCTCTATAATTTCTCTCAATGCGTCAGATACAGTACCTGACTTTTTATCTTTTAAAGGTTTTAACCATAAATATCTAGAATACACATCAATGGTGAAAAGTATGTATTGATATCCATCGTTGTACGAGCTGTATTTAACCATTTCGGATAAATCCAGCTGCCATACGCTATCGAGACAGGGGGCTATGGTTTTCCGGGTAGGAAATTTTCTGCGAACAGGTTTATGTAGAGTGAAAGCCTCCTCGCCCTCTAAATATGCTTTCAACTCTTTCCGGCCAATGTCCGGAAACCTCGAGGCAAACCTTGTGAATCCACCGTAGCTATTAGGCTCCTTCACATCGTAATAATACTTATCAACCACCTCCTTAGCCTCCATGGTGTATACTGACATAAATAAAAAACATTTTATATATATATATATATATATATATATATATATATATATATATATATATATATATATATATATATATATATATATATATATATATATATATATATATATATATATATATACGGTAAAAGGAAATATACGGTAAAAGGAAATATAAAACATAGTGTTTAATATGATGAATTTATTTATTTATCCACAAGTAAGCAAATTAGAACAATGAACAAGTTATAAATATATATATATATATATATATATATATATATATATATATATATATATATATATATATATATATATATATATATAAAAAATATATATATATATATATTGAATTAATAATATTAATAACATCATAACGTAACTATGATTTAATCCAATTAAGATATTGGTGTGGGGCTTTTCTTATTCTTCCTTTAACCACCCGTTTGAATTTATCTGAAGCATAGGACATGCCTGAAGGACTAGAATCGGGTCTTGGTGTCTTAGGAATATCATCCAAGTCTGCTAATCTGCGTGTGTTCAAGATTAAAGAACGGGGAAAATTTATAGTCTGAAGCTCCTGTCTGATAGCTGGCCACCCTGTTACAGCCCCTTTCTTCCAGTCGCCGAGAGAGATCAGCTATTAAATCCACAATGTTTGATCCTTTAACTACCTCATCATCAATAATGATTTGACCTAGCTCATTCCAAGTTATTTGTTCTTTTAAAATATTATAGAGAGTTAGTCCTGATTTGCGAGACCTGTTTGGCAAGCTCTCCTCTAGGATATTTCTTAAGTTGTCTTCGTACTTCACCTCAGGTTTTACTTCTTGCGGTAGATTTGTCTCCTCCACGTCAGACTTAATTAGTGGGCCCTTTAGATGCAGATCCTTGAGGCTTAATAATTTCTGCATTGCATCCTGGTATAAGATACGCTTCTCATGTATGTTAATGTCTGAATTTAATATCCGATACACCTCTTTCTCGTAGTTGTTTATCTGTTCAACTTTAGGGTCTAACAAACTGTAAGGTAGAGTTTGCTGATGAATTTGTCCTGTAATCAAAGGTTGTTGGTTCTCTCGAGAGAAATGGTGTTGATGTGATGGTTGAATTTGCAGTGAGGACTGTACTGCGTAAGGCTGTGATTGGATAGGCTGAGTATGGGGATTCTGCATCGATGAAGTAGTATTACACTTCATTTTCTCATACTCGTTAAACGGTAATACAGCGACCTTCTTCATTATGAAGATATCCACTTGGTAATCAGAGGAGCAATTACTGAGAAAAGTAGAGGAAGGAAAACACCACCCCCCTTCTGCAGCACCTTCTTTTTATTTTTCAGTTGCTTTATGTTACGGGAGAGTTTTTTAATGGTGTTTCTATGTCGACGCAGCTTTACCTTCTGAGGTCTGTTTAAAGGAACATTCCCCTTTATAAGATTCAAGCAGAGTTCACATACACACTGGACGAACTTCTCATCATCACAGATTATTTTACGCTTTTCAGCCGGTTTCAGCTTTTTAAATCTTTTTATAAGAGGTAAATACTTTACAACTAAACTACTCATTTTGCAGGAATGTACACAGTTTCTACCTCGTGCGGTAGAATGTTGGTGCGGAGCAGAACTCTATGCGTGTTCCTAGGATGAAGCTCACACAGCAAGTATCCGTATGGATCCGAAGTAACTTCTTTATATACTTTCAAGAACTCTTTTCTGGCCAACGGAAACATCTGAGACCCTAGAACATTGACCTGGCTCATATCTCTTCTTTGCCCAAACAGAATCAGATACTGAGTGTTTAAAGAAACAGTCCTCATGTGCTTGCTTTGATGAAAAATGTTCTGTGTAATGAAAAATACAGATATATTTAAATGATGGGAATACACCGTAAACGTCTCAGCTATATCTTCGTTTAACTTGTGCAACATGTCGTCCAGTACTATAACTTTATGACCTTGTACATTTTCCAATGATTTAATATCGTATATCCCTTCATGGAATTCTACTATATTATTATACTCATTAAACTTCTCCTGGAATACACTGTAACACCAGATTATTTTCACAGGTGTATGCTCAAAAATTCCACCATTCTTTAATATGTTTAACAACAGAAAGGTTTTTCCGCAGCTTGTGGGGCCCGCCACCATGCATGTAGCAGGGCTGAAGAACATGAATTTACCCACATCCATACTCGTAGCGTGCTCGAGGTATAATGTAGCTTTCGAAGGTATGGTAAGAACATATATATATATATATATATATATATATATATATATATATATATATATATATATATATATATATATATATATATATATATATATATATATATATATATATATATATATATATATATATATATATATATATATTTATTTTTTAGTTTACTTTATTTTGTTAAAAAGCCTTTACTACATAGCTAGAACTTTAATAATCACAGACGTACATATTTTAACATTAAATATATTCACAAGAATATTAAATATTTCATCATTAATTACGTTTACAATAATATTAAATATATTTATAAGGGTGTATAACACTGTTTTAGACATTCACAGAAACTTCACGAAGACTCAAGATTAATACTCTGTAAATCTTTACAAATATACCAATCATTTATATCGTTGTCTATCATGTAGCTACGTGTCTCATCAATACCATCCGAAAGCACATATGTAAAAAGCTCCCTCTCAGATATCATAGTATGTTTGGTCTCTGGATCGTCAGCGTAGATGCTTACCGCCCATCGTTTTCTAAGTAGATGTATGAATTTCTGCACATCAATAGTGTCTAGGAATCGTTTAATAACAGTTTCAGAATCATCAACCAGCATTTTCTTGAATGCATAGTATTCCTCGTATAACATATAATGAACGACTGACACATAGTTAGATAACACACTCACTCTCTTCATATGCCTTATCACCCTTCCGCCTACCTCTGACATACACTTCAGCTGTTGTATTCCTGAGATGAAGAATCCATGTGAAGTACGTTCAAATACTTCTAAGCCGTTTCGTCGTTCCCATAGTCTAACTTCCACGCCGATGGTGTTCGCGTGTTTAGAGAAGGTTAGAGTAAGCTGCTTGCCCTTGGATCCTAGGCTCTGACTGATAACTGTTTTCGAGTAGTTTAAAGCCGCATTAGGGTTAAAGTAATCAGTAAGCCAGGTCTCGATGTGTTTACATATACACAGTAATTCTTCGGGACTCATGTAAACACGTCTTGTGTTGTAATATGATGAATTACTAACACACGTGAAGAATTCAGTTCCATTCGGGTTTCTTTTATATAAGAATGCAACTCCACAACCAGGTATCTTAACTTCCCACTGGATGATGTCTTGTACAGAGGTATACCTATTAAGACGGACCATTTCGAACTCCGTCTGGAAATGGAACACTTTTAAGGTAGAGTAGGGAACTTGTTCACAGCTTGACAGTTAAAGCGACTATAGTTTGAAACGAGTTTAGACTCACAAGGGAACATATATAATTCTCGACCAATCACCATCGAGGGTGAATTGAGATAAGGTTTACTCCCACCAATCACAAGGGAACATTTATAATTCTCACCCAATCACAGCTGAGGGTGAATTGAGCTAAGGCTTACATCCTCCAATCACAAGTAAGGTAAAACATGTGTTTTTACGATCTGATGTAGAGTAAAATAATAATTTGATTTCTATTACTTCCAGTAATAATAATCATAGTTGAGGTAGTAGTAGATTCATAATAATAATAATAATAATAATAATAATAATAATAATAATAATAATAATAATAATAATAATAATAATAATAATAATAATAATAATAATAATAATAATAATAATATAACAACTCCTAATTATTTTAAGAAACTTTGAAATAATTTTTGTTACATACGTGAATAATATAAATGTAGATGATTAATTATAAGCAGTAAAGCAGTAAAGCAGTAAGGCAGTAAAGCAGTAAAGCAGTAAAGCAGTAAAGCAGTATAGCAGTAAAGCTAACTATTCACACTGTTGCTAGGTACCCCAGCCATTGATTTACTGCTTCATTGCTTTAAGGGGTGCAAAGTAAATGTTTTAATGAAATTTCTTTAAATTTTATTTTTGCTTCAGTGTGTAATTGGTTTGACTCTGATTCTTGAGCTGCTGTTGTTGTTGTTGTTGTTGTTGTTGTTGTTGTTGTTGTTGTTGTTGTTGTTGTTGTTGTTGTTGTTGTTGTTGTTGTTGTAAGCGTAGATGGTGTTTCATGGATTGTGGTTGTTTCTGTCTTGATTCTGATTGTAATAACTCTAAGTTTCATCGTCCTCAGATGTTTTTATAAAGTTTCTTTTAATTTTATTATAAGTAGAATGTGAATGGTGATTGGCATTGCTTTGTTGATGCGTCTGTGAATGTTGTAGATTTTCATAGCTTTTAGGGATGATAGTTGTTTTCGTGTTGTTCTTTTTGTCTTGTTGTCGTGGCTGTGGTTGTTGTTGTTGTTGTTGTTGTTGTTGCTGTTGTTGTTGTTGTTGTTGTTGTTGTTGTTGTTGTTGTTGTAAGCGTAGTTGGTGACTCATGGATTGTGGTTGTTTCTGTCTTGATTCTGATTGTAATAACTCTAAGTTTCATCGTCATCAGATGTTTTTTATAAAGTTTCTTTTAATTTTATTATAAGTAGAATGTAAATGGTGATTGGCATTGTTTTGTTGATGCGTCTGTGAATGTTGTAGATGATGTTTCATGAGTTGTTGTTGTTGTTGTTGTTGTTGTTGTTGTTGTTGTTGTTCTGTTTCTTGCGTTGTTGCTGGTGTAGAATCGGCTTCATGGATTGTTGTGACGAAGAAGAAGAAGAATAATAATAATAATAATAATAATAATAATAATAATAATAATAATAATAATAATAATAATAATAATAATAATAATAATAATAATAATAATAACAAAGGTGGGTGAGGTAAATTTGTAGTGAATGAACATGTTATATATATATATATATATATATATATATATATATATATATATATATATATATATATATATATATATATATATATATATATATATATATATATATATATATATATATATATATACTTTATATAGAAATATATATAAATTTTCGCAAGTAATATATAAATATATATATATATATATATATATATATATATATATATATATATATATATATATATATATATATATATATATATATATATATATATATATATATATATATATATATAATATAATACTAAAGTTTAATTTGTCAAGAAAACGTCTTTCTTTTATAGCCTGGGGCGAAATATCGATATTGTGTGTGTGTGTGTGTGTGTGTGTGTGTGTGTGTGTGTGTGTGTGTGTGTGTGTGTGTGAGTGTAATGTATGTTTGCATGTGATTGTGTGTGTGTGTGTGTGTGTGTGTGTGTGTGTGTGTGTGTGCGTGTGATAGCAGTCAGCGTAGTAGTAGTTGTAATTGTCGTCGTAGTAGTAGTAGTAGTTGTAGTAGTAGTAGTAGTAGTAGTAGTAGTAGTAGTAGTAGTAGTAGTAGTAGTAATAAGTAGTAGTAGTAATATTAGTTGTAATAAAACAGACTGTAATATATATATATATATATATATATATATATATATATATATATATATATATATATATATATATATATATATATATATATATATATATATATATATATATATATATATATATATATATATTATTTTATTTTATTTATTTTACCTACACTTTTTCCCGCTTGAGCGGGGTAGTGGTACGTACAGCCTCTCTCATTCACACTTCCCCTCATCTCGCCCTCACCCACCTCCTCCACCCCACTCTATCTCTCGCCAACACCCTACCCTCTTCCTCCCTCATCCCTCCCTCCTCCAGCATCTCCTTTATTCCATCCATCCACCTCCTTCTTGGTCCCTTCCTCTCCTTCCTATCCCCTCCGCCTCCCAAACTCTCCTAACCACTCTCTGTTCCTCCATTCTCACTAGATGCCCATACCATCTTAACATTTCCTTCTCCGCTCTTCCCACCAACCCATTCCTCCAATCACATCTCTCCCTCACCACCCTATTCCTAATCCTCTCCCTTCTGCTAACCCCACAAACCACTCTCAACCCCTTCATCTCAAATACTTCCAACTTCTTCCTGGACCTGGCATTCAACCCCCACGTTTCACACCCATACAACACCGCTGGTACACAAATTTTTTCAAACATACTTATCTTAACTTTTTGTGATAAATCCCCCCCTTTCCATAATTCTCTCAGACCACTCAAAGCTCTCATTCCTTCTCCTACTCTATGTTCTATCTCCTCCTTCATCCTCCCCTTACCCAAGTCCATCCCTAAATATCTAAAAATCTTTACTTCTTCCAATACTACACCCCTACTCTAACCTCTAACCCCTCCCCCTCCTCTCTTTCCTCCTCCTCAAACACTAACTACTCTTACCTGGATTTATTTTAAGCCCCTTTTGTCCACACATTCTCTCAAACTCCCTCACCAAATACCTCAGCCCTTCCGCGTTCTTCGCCACTAGGGCAGTATCGTCCGCAAACAGTATCATGTTCACTTCCCTTCTATCATTCCCATTCATCAATTCCACCCCCTCCCCTCCCTCACCATTCCTCTGCAAACACTCTCCATAAACAAATTGAATACACGGCGACATTACACACCCCTGCCTCAATCCTCTCACCACCCCAAACATCTCACTCTCCCCTCCTAACACACACATTCTGCTATTTCTATAAAAGGCCCTAATACCTTTACCTAATTTTCCCCCCACTCCATTTTCCTCCAGCACCCTCCACAATTCCCCCCTCTTCACTCTATCATATGCTTTCTCTAAGTCTAAAAAACACCCATACACTTTCCCTTTCCTCTCTATACTTTTCTCCACAAGCATCTTTAGTGTAAACACTTGGTCCACACACCCTCTTCCCTCCCTAAATCCTCCTTGTTCTTCCCCCATTCTCTCCTCCGTTAAACCTCTCACTCTCTCAATCAGTATTCTCCCATACACTTTCCCTACCACACTTAAAAGACATATACCTCTATAATTCCCACATTCCATCCTATCCCCTTTTCCCTTATACAGGGGAACCAAACAACCATCCTCCCAATCCTGTGGTACCTCACCACTCCTCCAACATATATTATATAACCTATACAGCCATTCCTCCACCCCTATACCTCCCTTCTGCAACATTTCCATTCTCACACCATCCAGACCTGCGGACTTCCCTTTTTTCCTTTATTCAAGGCCCTAATAATTTCCTCCATTTGTATTTCATCCTCCCCCTCCCTCCCCCATTCACTCCCCAACCTCACCTCTTGCAAATCTTCCTCCCCTCCCCCACCCACTTCATTCAATAATCCACTAAAATACCCCCCCCCTCTTCCTCACCCTATCCTCTCCTCCTATCCACTCCCCATCTCCTCCCTTAATCCTCTCCCCCAACCCCTCCTTCTTCTTCCTTTTTTTATTTACTTCTTTCCAGAACATCTTGCTCCCCGATTCAAAATTTTCCGTCACTTTTCTACACCATTCATCTTTTGCTCTTCTCTTCGTCCTCTCCACCGCCCTCTTTGCTTCCACTCTAACCCTTCTATATTCCTCCCAGCTTTCCTCTCTCCTACTTCCCAACCATTTCACATAAGCCTCCTTTTTCCTTTACCACCTCCTTCACCTCCTCATTCCACCATTCACTCCCTTTCCTTCTGCTTGCACCCACCCTTTTTACTCCACATGCCCTTCTCGCCTCTTCACATACTGCCTCTCTAAATCTCATCTCCCCCTCCACCTCCCCAATTCCCGTCCCTCTCACGTCTCTCCACCTATCCTCCATACCTCTCCTAACCTCCCTCTTACACACTGTCTCCTCCAATTTTTCCACCTTTATCACTTCTACTCTCCTCTTTTCTCCCTTCCCTAACAGTCACCTCTCCTCCCACCCTTATCCTAGCAACCACCAAATAGTGATCCGATATCCCCCTTCCCGCCCCTCTAAATACATTTACATCTAGCAATCTGCCTCTATCCTTCCCATTTACACACACATAATCCAGTACCGCCCTCCCCCCCGTTATCTCACTCTTCCATGTATACTTATGATTTTCACTTTTTTTTAACCAAGTATTCCCCACTATCATTCTTCTTTCAACACACAACTCTAACAGACTTTCTCCATTAACATTCCTCTCCCCTACCCCAAATGGTCCTATTATTCTTCCCACCTCCTCCCCACTCCTGCATTTAAATCTCCCAATAGACAAATTTTATCATTTACCCCGAAACTTTCCCAACACTCATTCAACTCACTCCAAAATCTTTCTCTCTCCTCCTCCCTCGCTCCATTCACTGGTGCATAATATAAAAACCCACATTTCCCCCCCGAATTTCACTTTTACCCACATTATCCTCGAACTCACCTGGCTGCACAACCTTACCTTATCCCACACCTCTTTCCTCATAACTATTCCCACCCCTTCCCTCGCCCTCACTCTCTCGTTCACCCCTGATATCATACCCTTGTATTTTCCAAAGTCCATCTCCCTCTTTCCCTTCAGCTTAGTTTCAGTTATCCCTAACACATCCAACCTTTTTTCTTCAAACATTAACCCCACTTCCTCCCTCTTCAAATCCTCGTTTACCCCTCTCACGTTCATACATCCCACCTAATTACCTCTCTCCTCCCCATCTTTTCCCTTCTTTATTATATACTCACTCAGGCTGCACGCTTTGTGGGACTCCCACCCTAGGCACTTCCCAACACCTAAGGCCACCACCCCGCTCACCAAATTTACCCACAACAACAACAATAACAATAAGAAAAGGTTAAAATGATAATATAAAAAGTTAAAACCTACACTCTATCAATTTATATTTATTCCTACACCCCTTCCCCCCTCCCTTCTTCCTTCCCTCTCCTTCTCCTTTCTTTTTCTTTAAAATTTTATTTATCTATTAAAATCTTTATTTAATTATTTAAAATTCTTTAAAATCACTTATATTTATAAATATATATTTTATTGAAATATTAAGACAACGAAAATAATTAATGAATACGAGATTCTGTTTTACAGAATGTGTGAGGCTACTTAATACAGGACAATTACGTCATCACCGACCATAGTGCCGGGACCAATAGAAAATAAGCACAAATTCTGTCTATATATTATTCACTACTGAAGCGTTTTTACACTCATATGAATGATGCCTATATTATATTAGAAAGAATATAATAGAAAATATTTACCAAAGACAAAAATATAAATATATTTTTAAACTTAGTTTTTACTAGATACAGAATACCTGTGCATAAGCCTCACACACAATTTTATAAAATACTGCAAAATTTTTCCTCAGGAAGACATTTATTTTTCTGAAGAAATATCTGAAGCATGAAGAAGCCGAATCAACGATATGATGAGTCTGGAAGCTCTCAATAGAGAAGTAGAAAATTGTAGACTTTTCAAAAACGGTCGCCAACGGTCTAAATCGTAGAATAATAATTTTCATATAGTAGTAACTGCCACGCTTTAACCAAGTAGTAATTTACTGTTTAGCCAAACCGCATTCTAACAAATATGAGAGAGATTTCTTAATTATTGACATGAGTGAGCCTCAACGGAGAGAGAGAGAGAATGATATTTTATGCACGACAAATACGTGCGAATTCTGGAGATTTTTGTTCTGGATACAAATTACGATATGAGCATAGAATATATTAAATAGTCAATATTATTTCAATCAATAAATTCTTCAAGAATAGCCTATCACATTTAATAAAATATGGATACAGATTTGCACAGTTATATTCACTTCTTGGAATACACAGTTATAATAGATAAAACTTCACTTTTCTGTGAATGACGAGATATAAATAATTGGAGAATAAATACTATTTTTGATCACTTGCTAGATCAAATAGGCGAAGAAATATTAGAAAATAATAATATATATGTGGCTTGAACACATTAAAAACTTTATTGGCACAGTGAAAACAACTGGGCACTATTTTAGGTCCTGTGGCCGACTTACGTACACAGAGCGCATTTTTTAAAAAAACCTCACTCTCTCAACTCTCAACAACAAATATATATATATATATATATATATATATATATATATATATATATATATATATATATATATATATATATATATATATATATATATAATAATAATAATAATAATAATAATAATAATAATAATAATAATAATAATAATAATAATAATAATAATAATAATAATAATAATAATAATAATAATAATAATAATAATAATAATAATAATAATAATAATAATAATAATAATAATAATAATAATAATAATAATAATAATAATAATAATAATAATAATAATAATAATAATAATAATAATAATAATAATAATAATAATAATAATAATAATAATAATAATAAATAATAATAATAATAATAATAATAATAATAAAAATAATAATAATAATAAAATAAAAATAAGTTTATTTTGTCAAGAAATCGTCTTTCTTTTATACCCTGAGGGCAAGATTAAAATCGAAGAAAAAGGTAAGCTTTTTGACCACATTTTCTTCAAGGTAGATTAATTTGAGTTCGCGGTCAATTATAGCATAATTCACCATGAAGTCTTAAAGCATGGATGGGAAATTTATTTTATTTATATTTTCAATACTAAAAATACATTTAGAGCTGAAATTTGTATAAAAACATGAATTCAGATTAGGACTGGAAGGCCGCTTAGCACGGTCAGTTAAGTCCTCGACTTACCTGCCGATCACCGTGCTGGAGCAGCCGTAAGGACGGGATTCGAGTTCCTATCCTGTCCAATTTTATAAATCGCAAGTGGGAGTTAAGAGAATGGGGGAGTAGGGGTAGAAAAACCCCTCTCTCCTCAATGACGATGCGAACGAAAGACGAAACGCGAAATGTATACCAACGCGCGAAACCGGTGGCGGATCCCGGAGGTGGCGGTGGCAGGAAAGCGGATCGGTGCGAAGGCTGCGGGGCGGCTGCGGGGCGAAAAACGGGCGCGCGCGGAAACGTAAGTGTGTGTGCGAAAGAGAGAGAACAAAAGGGGGGTAGGGGCAATGATGATGTAGTCATGGCAACAAACAAAGGGGGGTAGGGTAAACAAATGTAGTCATGGCAACTGGAGAGTTAGCGATAGCGGGTGGGGGTAAAGAGATGGAGGGATAGAAAGGGGGGAGGGGTAACGTCGTGTGTGTGTTTGGCGTGTGTGTGTGTGTGTGTGTATGTGAATGTGTATGTGTATGCATCTGTGTGTAATGAACAACTCGTGTAATGTTGATGACTGCGTCATCAACATACACTCGTCTGTGTGCACCTACGGTGCACACATATGTAAATATATACATAAAGGAGCATGGGGAAAAGGGGGGAAGGGGTAATAATAATAATAATAATATATATATAAATAACACTCATATACGTACATACAATATATACAATCACGTGTACGCGCGCTACGCGCGCGTAACATCATGTGTACGTATCTACATGTGCGTATTTCATGTGCGTCCTTCTTTCTATCTAGTACTCCCTACTACTTATGCAGTTGGTTTCGTTGTTATTATACATTCCTCTCAAGACTGTCAACTAAACAGGTAATGTGGTGTAGTTTATTATTTTGATAATCTTAACATTATTTTATTATTGTGGTTATTGTTATATATTATTTTTTATTTTATTTTTTATAAATTTTTCCTTAATATATTATTGTCATTGATTTTGTCGTTATTATTTATTATTATTATATCTATTATGAATATTGTTGTTATTGGTATTGAAATTGTTATGTTGTTATTATTATTATTATTATTATTATTATTATTATTATTATTATTATTATTATTATTATTATTATTAATTTTCAGAATATTATTTTACTGTAATTTTAATTTGTTTTAGCTGATGATGGGTTTGGTTAACCCGAAACGTCCTATTAAATGATATCAAAGCTTTTATTCGTCTTTTTGTTTCTTGTAAAGTTGAGGTTCCTTAAGAACAAATCTATTGGATCTATTTTATATATATATATATATATATATATATATATATATATATACTATATATATATATATATATATATATATATATATATATATATATATATATATATATATATATATATATATATATATATATATATATATACTTCTGGATATTAGGCTCCTACTTTATTAAAAGAATTCAACAGAAGAATAATGAAGTAGAGGGGGTTACGGTTTGGGGGAGGAGCTTCGGGGAGAGAGGAAGAGACGGAAAAAAGTGTAGCTCACCCCCAGTCCACAGAGAATCACCCTGGAGGGACGTAAACCCTCATCGTTGCGATTTACCCTTAGGGTATTTAACATTTAAAAAATTTAAATTAAACTTATTTGTGAAGATAAAAACTGCATTTGTAATTAGCTAAATTGTCACTTGGCAACTCTGTGGGTGAAATTTTATTGGTTAATTTAAATCACAGAAACATCTTTCTAAATACGCCAACTAAACTACTTCTCTTTTGTTTATTTATTTTAATAATAATTTTTAAATTTCTTTTTACATCAAAGAAAAAAATTAAATTTCGCATTCTCATAGCAAAGGTTTACAAATATTTACCAATATAACTAATACTTCAACTAGTCACACTTCCTCTCTCTCTCTCTCTCTCTCTCTCTCTCTCTCTCTCTCTCTCTCTCTCTCATATATATATATATATATATATATATATATATATATATATATATATATATATATATATATATATAAATATATATATATATATATATATATATATATATATATTTTTTTACAGTTATCACCACCGCTCACGGGCAAAGCCCTATTCAAGGAAGGGAAAAACAACAAAAATTCAACTAACACAAATTACGTAGATGAGCACAGACGCGGGCTTTAAAAGTGAGGAGATTAAATTCAGTAGGAAACCAGAAGATGGGAGAGAATTCCACAGAACAGAATTGGCTGGAAAGAAGGAGGCACCACAGCGAATTACTAATATCAACACAAAACACATGTGCCGACACAGCACCTTGTGCTACGAGGGCGTCTTAAAGGTGGTGGCACGCGAGTGGAAAGTTCCTCGAGCACCTGCCGCTACGGTACCTATAGAAAGAGAGATAAAACACCAACATCGCGCCGCAAAGATAGAGGGTCAAGTGAACTAGAAGAACAGGACAGTTGATAAGTCTTTTTGCGCTGACTCAGGCCTATTAAAGACAGGTGAAACCTAGGCCCCCATATATGTCACGGTACTGTAAAAAAAGATGAGGATGAGGCCCTTGTATAACTGGAGTAACTGTGAAGGAAAAAAAGTCTCGTAGTCTAAACAGAACTCCCAGCTTCCCTTGAGGCCGCCTTAGCAACCGTTGTGATGTAAGGTTTCCAAGACATTTTTGTTTATGTTGAGGCCAAGGATGTTTATATTGTCGACAGGAGAGACGAGAGAACCGTCGAAAGAGATAGGAAAGTTAGAGGGTGTCTTAGAGAGGGAGATTTGTAGAAGTTGAGTTTTTAAAGAATTGAATTTCACAAGGTTCAGACGACCCCACCCGGAAATTCTATCCAGATCAGCGAGAATAGAATCGGAAAGATTAAGACGAGAGGCAATTCTAGAAGTAAAAGAAGGAGTAGAATTGAAATGAGTTGAAGAATGAAGTCGAGTCATCGGCATATGAGTGAATAGAGTTAGAGGTGGTGTGAAGATCATTAATGAAAAGTAGAATAAGAGTTGGGGATAGAAGAACAGAACCCTTTCAAATACACTATTGACAGAAAAAGAAGAAGAAGTCGCCCCATCAACAACAGCTGATATTGAGCGATTTGAAAGAAAGCTAGACATAAGTAAGCAAAGAGAAGGAGAAAACCCAAAGGAGGGGAGCTTGGAGAGCAGTGACGCGTGCCATACCCGGTCAAATGCTTTGGATATGTCAAGCGCCACCACGCAAGTCTCCCCGTAGTTCCTAAGGGCGAAAAACCATAAATCAGTAAGATAGGAAAGTATATCGCCAGTAGACCTCGAGCGCCGAAAGCCGTACTGGCGATCGGAAGAAGTGAATGAGATTCCAGATCTAAGAAATGAGAGTTGAAAAGGGTTTCAAAGATCTTAGATAGAATACAAGTAAGAGCTATAGGGCGATAGTTAGAAGGATCAGAGCGGCTTCCTTTTTTCGGAATAGGTTGGACATGTGCGTGCTTCCAACACTGAGGAAAGTGCTAGTATTGAGACATAGAATATAGTTGAACGAGGGGCGGGGATAGCACGGAAGCACACTCCCTCAAAACTCGGGGAGGAATGCCATCCGGGCCACCCGCCTTCTTAACGTTCGTAGATTTCAGGAGCCCATGCACCCGATCGAATGTAATCACAGGCAAAGGCATAGGACACCTGAGAGGAGAAGGAGGAGGAGGAAGAATGCCAGAATCGTCCAGGGTTGAGTTAGAGGAAAATAGGAGGCCGAAGAGATTGGCCTTT
>JABUQX010143560.1:10000-17500 GCA_015478945.1 Trachelipus rathkii | reverse complement strand
ATCAGTTTCCACCACTGTTATTAAAGGACCCCATTCAGCTTATATTGATGAAAGTACATGAGAAAAGGTTTGGTACATTAATATTAGAAAAGTACCGAAATTTATTCAGAAGTGGAGAAATGACTGATGTAGGAAACCAGCCATTTTCCTTTGTGGAAGCTATTGGATATAATAGATTAATAAATCATCTATGTCCATAGCATGATATTCCATCAAGGAGGTACTTTTCAAGTGAGATCATTCCAACTATATGTAGTAGATAAAATACCACATCAGTTACAGAAAAATTTAATTGTCTTTCTCTAACATTTGCCCATCAGTTTCTGTTCCTGCGTCATATTTTACATGTATTTAATTTTCAATATTAGCCAATGGCTATAACCTAAGTAAAAATACATTTTTAACTTTTCTTGTATTGAACTTTAATTTGTTTTAAAATATGATTTGATTTTTTTTAATAAAATCCATTGTGATAATGTATCCTATACTCTAACTCTGGTACTTGTACAAGATGCGTGGGTCGTTCAAGATTGGCTGAGACATTAAAGGACGAAAGTGAGAACTATACAACTTCGGTTGTTCCCG
Source organism: Trachelipus rathkii (assembly GCA_015478945.1). NCBI lineage: Eukaryota > Metazoa > Arthropoda > Malacostraca > Isopoda > Trachelipodidae > Trachelipus > Trachelipus rathkii. The sequence goes on along the minus strand of JABUQX010143560.1, from coordinate 16,915 downwards.
ATCCATCGCAAGTATTGTGCGTTTGTCGTGTAGTTGCTTGAGCATGCACATCAGTGCTAGTAAAATAAGCAGAGATAAATGTGCCTATTGATATGGAAAAGCGTGTATGATCAAATTCTTTTTGAAGGAGAACGTGAAACCACCTTAATATTTAAGATGATTGCATACTCAGTTTGGTGAACAGACTCTTTCGCGGACAAGAGTGTTTGAATGGGTTAGTCAGTTTGGTGAAGATAGAAACCTAGTGACTAATAAACTGAAGATACGTTCGTCCTACATCTGTCACACCAACAAAAATCGCAAGAGTTGAGCAAGACGGAATATACTGGCTAAAGACGGTTATACACACACACTTTGTTCGTCGAACATTTCAATGAACTTTAAAAGACGAATCATCCTTTGATGTATAATTTTACCGACAAACGATGAAGAACATTTCGCTTATGGCAAACTAAACTCGAATAACGAATATTCGCGCAAAAAAGAAGAAGAAAAAAATTACACAAGCAGTGTTTGACTATTCGTCTTAAAATGTTCGTTGAAAAGTTCGGCAAACACCGAACATGTGTAACTGCGTTAAATAATGACCACTAACACTAGTAATATAAAGTCAGATAAAATGGCTTTTAATAGACATGGGGATATGATTGTTCAATTAATTAATTATTTTCAAATGTGTGTGTTTTTTTTATTTATTTCTGTATTTCTTTCATAAATAAATGAGAGTGCCAATTTAATTTTAAGTGAATCAGAGTGTCATTAAATTCAATCTTAAGTGAATTACTGCTACGAAATTAAGTCTTAAGTAAATGAGAGTGCCACTAAATTAAGTAAATGAGAGTGCTACTAAATTAAGTCTTCAGTAAATGAGTGCCACCAACATTTGTCCTTTTTCACAACCAGGGTTGTGGAGTCGGTTAAAAAAATTTTCGACTCCGACTCCGACTCCACCCTCTTCAAAATTACCGACTCCAACTCCGACTCCGACCTCTTGAAAATTACCGACTCCGACTCCACCCTTTTGAAAATTATCGACTCCGACTCCACCCTCATCAAAATTACCGACTCCGACTCCGACTCCACCCTTTTCAAAATTGCCAACTCCGACTCCACCCTTTTCAAAATTGCCAACTCCGACTCTACCCTTTTCAAAATTGCCAACTCCGACTCCGACTCCACTCTCTTTAAAACTACCGACTCCCCGAATCTTACTCCGACTCCACAACCCTGGTCACAACTAATGTCCATTTTATCCTTAATAATAAACAAATGAAATTAATGATCTTATTTTGGAATCAATGCTTTATAATCATTAAATCCTAGAGATCATATATATACTATATATATATATATATATATATATATATATATATATATATATATATATATATATATATATATATAACTATATATATATATATATATATATATATATATATATATATATATATATATATAAACACCATCTTCTCTCCCCAAGACTGGGGGTAAGGTGCGTAGCATGCACTGGAAACAGAAAAGTAGTAGAAGAATATGACGCAAGTCTTAAAGAAAGCACTGCCTTACCGCCCCCTTTACACCTTTTAGTGAGAACTCTTTGCGGTCAGAAAGTCCATCCTAGAGCTTAACGGGACCGCGACGGACCCTCACTATGGCATCTCGTCAATGTAGGGTTCATCCCTTGGCCCAGGTATTCACTCCTATTATGCATCTTTCTTCTCGCCTCTGCCAAACTCACATTTCTCTCCTCCAGGCATTCTTTACTGACTCATTTCACTTTTCCATCGGTCTCCCAGCTGATCGATTCCAGCACACACACCACTATACATCAGCTTAATCAACCGACTATCATCCATCCTTTCCACATGACCAAACCATCTGATCGTACTTTTATTTATTCTCACATTTACACCTTTCTTCACACCACACAACTCTCTAATATGTTCCTTCCTCATTTTATCAATTCTTCTCATACCTATCACGCCTCTAAGATTGTACATCTGAACACATTTTTTACTTTAGATCTATACCTCTTATTCCAGAAAATAGTCTCACTACTACTATTCATTAACACAGGCAACAACATATCCTCATGTAAGACCATAGCGCACTAAAGACTTAGTCCCTTTACATCAACCAAGGATTTAATTGCACCAGTCACCTTCTTGCCATTCACAACTTTCCTACTACACTCTGCGTCATCCGTTCCCTTTTCATCCAACATATATCCTAAATATTTAAACTCAGACACTTGTTCCAGCTGCTCCCCATCTAACATAACTTCACACCTAGGACTGTCTTCACTCACAACCATAACCTTACTCTTATCTACGTTTACTTTCAAACTCCTCCTTTTACACACCCTGCCAAATCTCTCAACTAATCCTCACAAACTCTTCAGATTCACCACACAAAACCAAATCATCCGCATATAATAAGTGGGGCACCCTCCATTCTCTTCCATTCTCCATCATTCTAACACCATCCCCTGTCATCCCCACCTCTAATTCTTTCATCACCCCATCCATATAAAAATTGAATAACCAGGAAAACATAACACATTCCTGCCTCACTCCGATATTAATTTTAAACCAATAACTTTCGACTCCATTTATTCTTACACACACTTCACTATCGTCATACATACTTTTGATTCCATTCAGAAGCCTACCACCAACAACATATATCACTAACATCTGCCTTAAAGCTTCCCTATTAATCCTATCATACGCCTGTTGCAAATCCATAAAACCTAAACATAATTTATTCTTCTTCTCCCTCATTTTCTCAATCATTTGTTTCAATGTAAAGATTTGATCCACACATCCTCTACCACTTCTAAACGCACCTTGTTCTTCACCAATCAGTCCTTCAGTCACTCGACTCAGTCTTTCGACCAAAATACCAGCATATATCTTTCCTACAACACTCAATAAACTAATTCCCCTATAATTACTACAGTTACCCTTATCTCCCTTACCCATATATAAGGGTACTATTACTGCTCTCCTCCAATACCTCGGAACTATACCCCCCATAAACGCTTTGTTACACAACTTCCAAATCCAATCAATCACAATCTCGCCTCCGTTCTTGATCATTTCACCAGTAATTTCATCTATACCTACAGATTTACCATTCTTCAACATTCTAGCTCTACCCATTACTCCTCCTTACTAATGACTTCATCCCCAAAATACCTATTCCTTCTTGCACCATCAAACCCACACACATTCATTATCACCTTTTCATCACTACCAATGTTATGCAGATTTTCAAAGTGTTCCCTCCACACTCACCTCACATCCATTTCATCAGTTAGGAAAGCACCATCATATTTATATATATATATATATATATATATATATATATATATATATATATTTTTATATATATATATATATATATATATATATATATATATATATATATATATATATATATATATATATATATATATATATATTAATTAAGCAGGTGCTGTAATTTAAAATTTTGCATGCAAATATTTTTATATTTTAAATTATTTTTTTACTAATTTTTCCTAGAAATACATAACACAAAAAAACTTCTGTAATTACTTTCATATCTGAAAAAGTTTTAAATTAACAAGTAATTAGATACACACACAAACACACACACACACACATATATATATATATATATATATATATATATATATATATATATATATATATATATATATATATATATATATATATATATATATTATATATATATATATATATATATATATATATATATATATATATATATATATAACTATATATATATATATATATATATATATATATATATATATATATATATATATATATATATATTATTGATGAAGGAATGATGTAAAAGTAATTTCGAATCAAGTTGAAAAATTCCAAAATTTCCGATTCTGGCAAAATATTTCCATTCACCTTAAGATTTTGATGCCGATTCCAAGAATATATATATATATATATATATATATATATATATATATATATATATATATATATATATATATATATATTTATATATATATATACATATATATATATATTTATATATATATATTTATATATATATATTTATATATATATATATATATATATATATATATATATATATATATATATATATATATATATATATTTATATATATATATATATATATATATATATATATATATATATATATATATATATATATATATATATATATATATATATATATATATATATATATATATATTATATATATATATTTATATATATATATATATTATATATATATATATGTTATATATATATATATATATATATATATATATATATATATATATATATATATATATATATATTTATGCTATTCTCTGTCTTCCATTGCTATATATATATATATATATATATATATATATATATATATATATATATATATTAGGGATGTACCGATAGTATCGGTATCGGCAGTATCGGCCTTTTTTGGGGGTATCGGTATCAGTATCGGTATTGGTTAATATGGCCGATACTTGGCCGATACTTCTTATACAGGTGAAGATTTATAAGAAACTTTAAGATTCAATAACACTATGTAACACAAAAAAAAAATTATTTTTATTTTTTTATTGAATCTTATATATTTTTTGATGCTTACACAGAAATGACCTTCATTTTTTTCTATCATCGATACTTTGAGAGTTATTGCAATATTTAAGTTTTGGAATTTTTAAGGTTTGTTAATGAGCTTACACTGTAGGTACTTATTACAATTTTTTATTTGAAGGTTTAAATTTACGAACAGTAACTTAAAAAAGACTTTTTACTTGATAAGATGCATACTAATATCCCCAAAATATAAGTCAATGCTTTAATATTCCAAAAACATGCTTACTTTGCATTTAAAAGTGCTTTGTTCATCGTGTTTTTCTCTTGTGAATCGATTTGGCTTCTCTTATCAAAACCCACATATAATCACCCATCATGGCACTATCCCAACGTCCCTGGTATCGCCTTTCCATTGTCTGAATATCCTGGTGAAACCTTTCACCATGTTCTTCACTTACATACCCTAAATTCTCTCGAAAAAGTCCAAATGCGAGTGTAAATAATGCACCTTTAATGACATACGGCACACCATTTTTTTTATAACAATCATTGAGCATTTTTATCAGCTGTTTTGTAATTTGGATCTTTACAATTTCCTAAAAATTCCTGAACCACATTACGGAATGCACACCAGGCATCATTTTCAATTATGCTCATCTTTTCCTTCAATTTCAAGGATTTAAGCATATTTAAGCATGTTTCAATGAGCTCATCATCTTCTAGAAAAGAAAAGAGAAAAACCTGCTATATATATATATATATATATATATATATATATATATAATAATAATATATAAAAAAATAAATATATATATATATATATATATATATATATATATATATATATATATATATATATATATATATATATATATATATATATAAGTAGCTGCTACATATATTTGATGAAACATACGTTTCTTCTTTTATATGTCATGGACTTGTCATAAAACAATTTTACTTACAGAAGGGGTGGTGAAGGTATAGGGTAGTTTTCATTATGAGGAACTGGGGTTCTGGATGAGGGAATATCTGGGTATGGAAGAGATTGCCTTCCTTTACCTTTTCCATATTTTGTAATATTCACCATGCAGAAGTGGCAGTCATCATAGTGATTCGTTGGCTCTCGCCATATTCTGGGAATAGCCAAAGGCATTGCTTTTCTTGTTCCTCTTAGCCAGCCATCCTTCTAGGGTTGTTTTACAACTTCCACATATAATAAGGTGCCCAGTGCTTATCTTAATCACCAATAGGCATACCAAAGTAGAGCCTGTACGCTATCCAATACTTGGTTTCCTTCACAATTTTGGTGGAAATGTGCTTAGAACTAACATAATATCCACACACATAACAAAATGAATCTGCCAACATTTTACACTGTCTACTTGCAATTTTACAAATGTTTATTATATTATTACTAATATTATGAAAATTATAAAAGATATTTAAGTTTGGTACCTCACCTTCAATTATATCATTGCACTAGAATGTAGTTAAACAATGGGTATATATATATATATATATATATATATATATATATATATATATATATATATATATATATATATATATATATATATATATATATATATATATATATGCTATATATATATATATATATATAAATATAAATATAAATATAAATATAAATATAAATATAAATATAAATATAAATATATATAAATATAAATATAAATATAAATATAAATATAAATATAAATATAAATAAAAATAAAAATAAAAATAAAAATAAAAATAAAAATAAAAATAAAAATAAAAATAAAAAATAAAAATAAAAATAAAAATAAAAATAAATAAAAATAAAAATAAAAATAAAAATAAAAATAAAAATATAAATATTATATATATATAATATATATATATATATATATATATATATATATATAATATATATATATATATATATATATATATATAATAACTCATATATATATAGAGACTGAAATATAAAAAGAAAGTAAAAAAAAAAAATAAAAAAAATCTGCAAATTGATAATAATGAAAAAGAGGAAAATTTTCTTTACTTCTTTTATTTTTCTTCCATTTTTTTTTTTTTTGTTATAAATGGGAGTAGGTAGCTAAAGAAGAGGACAATTTTGCTTCAAATACAAATGTATTTTCTTTTTATATTAAATTGTAGGTAAAACCAGGTCTGCTGGACACGAGTCCTACGGAGCAGCAAAGTTTTGGGACAGAGCCCGACCTAGAGCTGGACTTAAAACCGGTAAAAAAAAAAAAAAAAAAAAGAACACTGGAAAGATCAGAACTGCAGGTGAAATTCCTAAAATCTAAT
>JABUQX010143560.1:2500-5000 GCA_015478945.1 Trachelipus rathkii | reverse complement strand
TCGAATTTTTATTTGATGGAAAGTTTTATAAGCAGATTGATGGTGTTGCTATGGTAAGTCATTTGAGACCTATTCTAAGTAACATTTTCATGTGCTATTTCGAATTATTTTTCTTAATGAATGAATGCCCGGAAGATTTCAAACCCGTTTTCTAAAGAAAGGATGTGGATAATTCCTTTCTACTTTCTAAATCCAGAAATAAAATTGATATGTTTCTACAATATATTAATTCTAAACATTCAAATTTTCTTGTAAAAATATATAAATAAAACAGAAATTTCATATTAGCGTTTATAGGAAACCAACATTCATAGGATTAACTACTGAATTTAGTTCTCTTATTCCGCATGTTTATAAAATTAATTTAACTAAAACTCTTTACAATAGAGGATACAAGATCTCTCTATCTCTTTTTTTTTTTTTTTTTTTTTTTTTTTTTATATAACGAAAAAGTTCACACCTCACGGGCATAGCCCTATTCAAGCCCTATTGTTCTCTCTCTCTCTCTCTCTCTCTCTCTCTCTCTCTCTCTCTCTCTCTCTCTCTCTCTCTCTCTCTCTCTCTCTCTCTCGTGAATTGGACTTCCTAAGTAGGCTATTTCAAAAGAATAGATTTCCAGGATTTATCATTGATAATGCATTTAGGAAACAACTTAACTTAAAATTTCAGCAAATGTTTTGTTATAAATTAACAGCAGAAAAAGAAATCCTGTATATGAAATTACCTTCTGTGGGGAGAATGAATTGTGAAATTGAACTCAAAATTAAATGCATATTAAAAACAAATTACCCCAATTTAAATTAGTTTTCTTGAGTGGTAATAAAATTGGAAAGTTGTTCAAAGTTAAAGAAAAACTTCCCTTACCTTTATGCTCATCAGTGATATACAAATATACTGTAAGTACGATGACTGTGATCCCAACTAAGCAGGAAAGAAAACACAAAGTCTTTCTTTTCACATTGCAGAGCATAAAGGTATTTCTTTTAGAACTTTGCTATATTTACACCATTCCTCATATTCGTTTATTAACTTATTTTTTTCAAAAGAATCATCGTATACATCATTCAAATTTCATAATTTTGGACATTGAACAAGTCTAACCTCCATTCTTTAGAATCCTTATATATTTAACACACTCTCCAAATTGAATGAAAACTTACATTAGGAGAATATCCTTTAATACAAAAGTAGAATTTTGCGCTCCGCTCTTACTTTATACTTCTATTTAATAATTTTCATTTATTTATTTATTGATATAAATAACATTTATGTAAATTTTTTTTTAATTTTATAATTTTTCTAATTTTATTATATTCTTTATTGTGTTCTAAGCCTTGGTTGAAGATTAAATCCCCCGAAACTAGTCAGCAAGAATTAAAATGTTTAGAATTCGTCAGGTTCTTTAAGATATCATTAAATTGCATCTCAAGAATAGAGGTCCTGTGACTACTAATATATATATATATATATATATATATATATATATATATATATATATATATATATATATATATATATATATATATATATATATATATATATATATATATATCATCACCCACTTTCTTTCCCCAAGACTGGGGTAAGGTGCGTCACATACACTGGAAACAGAAAAGTAGTAGAAGAATATGACGCAAGTCGAAAAGAAGGCCCAGCCTTGCCACCCCTTTTATTCCCTTAAGCGAGAACTCGTCTCAGTCAGAAAAAAATCCATTCTAGGGCTTCACGGGACCGCGACAGCCGACTCACTATGGCATCTCGTCAGGGATGGGTTCATTCCTTGGCTCAGGTGGGCCACAATCATATATCCTCACAAAACCCCACCATTTACTCCTATTATGCACCTTTCTTCTCGCCTCTGCCAAACTCGCAATCCTCTCCTTCAGGCATTCCTTTACTGACTCAATCCACTTTTTCTGCGATCTCCCAGTCAGTCGATTCCCAGCACACTCACCGCTGATCACATATCCAACCATTTAGGTCACACAACACAATCAATATGAAACTCCTTCTCACTCCATTCAAAACATCATTCAGATTATCCCAGAAAATGGTACTCTTCAATATTACCTCAGATGGACCATATGTCACAACCACACATACCTTAACCTTTTCAAACTTAAATTTAACCATTAGACTTGTAGTACTCACACAAACAAAATCTACCATAGTTTTGTACCACAGGTCACTCATCAGGATTGCAACTCCTTTTTTCCCCCTCTCATTCCTTTCCACACCAGCACATACACATTTCATACCACACCGCTCATTTTCACCTTTTCCTTTCATCTTTGTTTCATTCATAGAGAGCAAATCAAATTTACCCTTTCTAAATACATCCATCACATCTATCCTCTTCTCCTCATCATTTATTCCTCTGACATTCCATGTACCCATACGATTCATACATTTTTGCCGAAAGATAGGAGGCCGCTTACGGCGACCACAACCTTCTCCAATTCATGCATTAGCATTCCTGGCAAAATATAAGTGGTAGTGG
>JABUQX010143559.1:20000-21793 GCA_015478945.1 Trachelipus rathkii | reverse complement strand
TATGAAGGAGGCGGTGAATAAGGATGATGAGAGGATGAAGGATACTGTTGAGGTTGAGGATATTGTTGTTGAGGATAAGGATATTGTTGTTGAGGATAAGGAGGGGAAGGAGGAGGGGGGGGAGGAGCAGTGGAACGCGTTTCCAAAGCTCGCATTCTAGTAGTTAAATCCATGATGGTGTTCTGCAACACCTGTAGTTGGGAGATAATATAAGCATTTTCAGTGGGCGGCGGTTGTCGCATCGCGTTGACTGACTCATTTACATGCGATAGTGACGCTGGTGTTAAGTTATTATTACTGGTGGGATCCGTGATATGCGAAACTTGTGAAGGTATGTCTGCTGTCGTAAGAGGTTTCGCTTTGCAAATTCTGTCAGCAAAAGTAGCTAGTTCTTGTAGTGAACAATTAGGGTCGACGGTGGCTAAGCGCAATTGCATCTCTGCAGGGAGTTTCTGTAGGAAGAGATGACGTACAATATGTATACAATTACCTACAGGAGGACCGTCGAGAAGATTTAGCATATCAGATAACAGGACTGAGGGCAAACGATCTCCAAGAGAGCCTCCAGTTAGAAGTTTTTTTACTTTTTCAGCATCGGTTTCTCCCAGCCGGTTTAAAAGTTCGGTTTTAAGTTGGGTGTAGGGCTGGTTGTGAGAATGCAAGGAGGGTAAAACATCCTTTAGGCGCTGTAAAACAGGGACAGGCAAAATGTTTAAAAGGGCTCTGAATCGGACAAGCTCGTTGGTAGATTCGAGCTGGAGCTCGAGCAGCGTAAATGTGAGATCCAAGTCATTATTGAGGAACTTACCAGTATATACACTAGGGGATTCCCTGTCTGAAGCAGGCTGTTGCGATATAACGTTAATATTTTCAGTATTTGCAGCGTCAGGAGGGGACATGGTTTATAAATATCAAAAATATAAAATTGTAAAAAAAATGAAAAAAAAAAAAAAATTTTTGTTTTAAAAAATTTGGCGAGATAACGAGCTAAAATGCAACTTACGTAAGCTAAATATGAGAAATATAATGGTCTGAGACCAAAAACAGAGTAAATTTTCACAAAAAGGTATATCAATATTAACAAAAATATGGCCGCTTTTATGGGCCAAAATGGTTTAAAAAAAAGTAATTTAAAATTGAAAATGCAGGAATTCGACCTGTTAAAAATTTTGAAATTGTTCCGTAAATGGATTAAATTTTGTTTTTAAATATTAGGAATATTAAATAAGTTTCCGCTGCAGGCTGTGGATCCTGTTGAGATGAGAGAGATTTCAGGGTAGCTGTAGGTATGCTGGGATGGAACGACAGCACTCCTGTTTTCACTACGAAGGGTCACCACTATGACGTTGAGAGTCATACACAAATCAGAAAGGCTGGGTCAATAATACAACTTCGGTCAGAGGTCGGAATCTATATTGAAATAGTAAACATAATTAACATATTATAAACAATTAACAATAATAATAATAATAATAATAATAATAATAATAATAATAATAATAATAATAATAATAATAATAATAATAATAATAATAATTACATTGTGGAAAATAAATATTATAGTTACGCATGAGAATTCAGTTTTCTATTCATATTTGACATTTTGTTTTAAGGTAAACTATTATATAAAATATATAAAATTTTGAGCGTAAGTTTCTTAGTATAACTAATAATTTATAAAAAGGTTATTTAAATGTAAATAAATATAATGTATAATAAAGATTATTTTATATAGAATGTTTTTCACTAACATAAGCATGCGGCACAACACAGAATTTATATAGTAATACGAG
>JABUQX010143559.1:7500-12500 GCA_015478945.1 Trachelipus rathkii | reverse complement strand
TATATATATATATATATATATATATATAGTATATATATATATTATATATATAGTATATATATATATATATATATATATATATATATATATATATATATATATATATAGTATATATATATATATATATATATAAAATATATATATATATATGGTCAGCCTCTAAAAGACCACAATCCATATCTAAAAAACTACAACAGCTACCCGGAAAAGGAATACATTGTTGGAATGCTGGTAAAATTTTAGTTCAGAAAAAAAGTCATATCTAAAAAACTAAAACAGCAGGGAAAAGAAATACATTTTGGAATCCTGGTAAGATTTTAGTTAGGAAAATGTAAAAAAAAATATTGTTAATAAAAGCAATATGAGGAGAAAGCCTATTTAAGACCTTTTAATACGGTACTCGTTAAAATAAATAGATTTTCTAGTAGTTAATTTTTTTTAACTAAAGAATACCCTCAAGGGTATACTGCACCGATGGAAAGTCGGGTTCTTCGGGCCTTCCGGGGAACCACGTGGGTAGGACTATTCTCCGGGAGGGTCTTCCGAACCCCGCCATTTGGCAGTATTTGTACCGCGGGGTTCCTTCCGCCCCCTACGGGGTATGGAAACGTCCCCCCCGTCTCGAGCCCCCTACATTGCCCTGTAATACCTTTACGCGGTCAATATATATATATATATATATATATATATATATATATATATATATAATATATATATATATATATATATATATATATATATATATATATATATATATATATATATATATATTTATATATATATATATATATATTATATACTTAATCTGCTGATCTGAGTTCATTGGAGTTCGATCTCTACTTCCACTCAACTAATCTTCATCATAACTAACATCCATCATCAATTCCATCACCTTCGATCCATACTTCCATCTTCATCGATGATCCAACATACTTCTTCTTACTTCTGATATCATATCAGCTCAATCTTCATTTTTCTCACTCCAGTATATATATATGATGTGATATATATGGTATGAGAAAGAGCAGAAAGAGTTATGAGGAGAGCAGAGAAGCAGAGCATGCAAAAAGTAGGCGAGCCTCACTAAGAAGTCTTGGATCAGCAGCGAATTAACGATATTACCAATTTTTTAACTAAACTTAAAAGAGAGTATAGAAAAATTACAATAAACTGACCTCCTTTAATATATTATAGCTTGTTCCCTTTAGTACGTAGGAAATGAAACCATATGATGTAAGGCTGTACTCCAAAACTCTCTGCATCGCAAGAAATAAACACTTCTAGGGGGGGCAGCTGCCCCCTGGGCAACTTCCCTGATGACGCTCCATAGTATATATATATATATATATATATATATATATATATATATTATATATATATATATATATATATATATATATATATATATATATATATATATATATATATATATATATTAATAATAATATAAATAGAAATTATTTAATTAACATGGAAATAAATATGTATATCAGGCAGTAAAAAAAATTAAAAATGAAAAATTTTTTTTATTTATATATCCCATAAATATTTGAAAAGAAATGTCATATTTTGGTTGGTTGTATTTAATTTTGTAAAAAATCATTGGAAGGATTCGAATCCGGATTCGAATCCGATCTGGATTCGGATTCGATTCAAACTTTTACATGGATTCGATTCGATTCGATTCGAGAATTTTCACACACACGGATTCGATTCGGATTCGAATCCAAAAGTTGCCGGATTGATTCGGATTCGGATTCGAACATTTCCACACACACGGGATTCGATTCGATTTGAATCCAAAAGCTGCCGGATTTGCCCATCACTTACTTGTATAGAGAGAGCATGGCAGTATATATATATATATATATAGTTAAAGAGAGATATCTAAAAAAGTATATAATATATCCATGTAGAAGATATTACATATATATATATATATATATCATATATATATATATATATATATATATATATATATATATATATATATACATATATATATATTATATAGCAAATAATAACCATATCTCAAAAAACTACTAGAAAGGAATGTTACTGTTGGAATCCTGGTAAAAATTTAAATGAGGAAACTGTAAAAAAAAAAAAAAAATCATATCTCGAAAACTACAATACTACAAGGAAACAGGGAAAAGAAATACATTTTTTGGAATCCTTGTAAAATTTCAGTTAGGAAAATGTAAAAAAAAAAAAAAAAAATTAAACATAAAAATTTGCTATTTTTTTTTTGGGAGCTGGGACATAGTGCAGTATATTATTTGTAAAGGTATTACACGGCAATGTAGGGGGCTCGAGCCGGGGAACACAGGGGGGGACGTTTTCCATACCCCGTAGGGGAGGGGCGGAGGAACCCCCGCGACACCCAAATACCAAAGAGCGGGGGTTCCGGAGACCCTCCCCGGAGGGGGGAATTAGTCCTACCCCGTAGTTTCCCGGAAGGCCGAGAGACCCCGACTCCTGCCATCGGTGCGGTATACCCTTTAGTTAAAAAAAGCTAAATTTAATAGAAAGTCTATTTATTTTAATAATAAAACGTCTCTAAATAGGCTTTCTAATCATATTACTATAATTATTAACAATAATTTGTTTTTGTTTTTTTTTACATTTTTCTAACTAAAATTTTACCAGGATTCCAAAATATTCCCTGTAGGTATTGTAGTTTTTGAGATTTTTTTTTTTTTTTTTTTTTTTTTTTTTTTTTTACATTTTCCGCACAAAAATTAGACCAGCATCCCAGCAATGTATTCCTTTTCCCGGTAGCTGTTGTAGTTTTTGAGATATGGATTGTGGCTCTTCTAGAGGCTGACCATATAGAGAGAGTAGCAGCAGCATAGGGTTACAGCAAAGTTATATATTTAGTTATATATAATATAGCAATTATAATATTTTATATATATATATATATATATATATATATATATATATATATATATATATATATATATATATATATATATATATATATATATATATATATATATATATATATGTGTGTTTTTTTATATATATTGTTATATATATATAGTAAATATATATATATATATATATATATATATATATATATATATATATATATATATATATATATATATATATATATATATATATATATATATATATATATATATATATATATGCGAATTTGTTTGGAAAAGACAATTTCAAGGTCAGGATTTATTTAAAAGTATATTAAAATGTATATCTGAATTTAAAACAATTTAATTTTAACTACTATTTAATTATTATTATAAGGTATTTTTTCTCTCTCAATAAATGTTCAAAAGAATTGTTTTTCTTTAATTTGTAACTTTTTTGAACTTCACAATAAATTGAATATATTTATGGCGTAAAAGTGGGTGACTTTGTAATGTAAGTTAAATTTGAATTTTTTGTTCGAATGCATTCATTTATCAGAAAATAATAAAAAATATGAAGAAAAAAAAAAAAAATATATATATATATATATATATATATATATATATATATATATATATATATATATATATATATATATATATATATATATATATATATATATATGCTATATATATATATATATATATATATATATATATATATATATATATATATATATATATATATTTAAATGTTATATATATATATATATATATATATATATATATATATATATATATAAAGGGGGGCATTAACGCGTTAAAGCGTTAATCCGTTAATTAACTCGTTAATTTTTTCGTTAACTTTTAACGCTTTCGTTAATTTCGAAAAGAAGCAACGGACTATTAACGAGTTACATTTGTTAAATAACGGTAAACGAGTTAAAATTTTCCCTACATCCGTTAACCGTTACCTTAATTTACGAGTTTATAAAATATTTTCTTATCAGATTTTAAATTGTATTAGATTCGATTTCGATAAGAGATAAACTTTTTTTTCAAAATTTCCTAAACGCTCCTCTCAATGGCTCAAAATGTGTTTATTCCTACACGGTTATTATCCCGTTTAGTAATGTTTAACACAGGCTTGGATTATCCCGTTTCGAGGGAATGTGCTTACGTGCTGACACCGCCCTCGTTCAACTATATTCTCTGTGTCTCAATACTAGCACTTTCCTCAGTGTTGGAAGCACTCACATGTTCAACCTATTCCAAAAAAGAGTAGCCGCTCTCATCCTTCTAACTATCGCCCTTTTAGCTCTCACTTGTATTCTATCTAAGATCTTTGAAACCCTTCTCAACTCTCACTTCTTAGACCATCTGGAATCTCATTCTCTTCTTTCCGATCGCCAGTACGGCTTTTGGTGTTCAAGGTCTACTGGCGATATACTTTCCTATTTAACCGATTTATGGTTTTCCGCTCTTAGGAACTACGGGCAGACTTGCGTAGTGGCGCTTGACATATCCAAAGAATTTGACCCGGGTACATGACACGCTCATTGCTCTCCAAGCTCCCCTCCTTTGGGTTTCCTCCTTCTCTTTGCTTACTTATGTCTAGCTTTCTTTCAAGTCGCTAAACATCGGCTCTGGTTGATGGAGCGACTTCTTTTTCTGTCAATAGTGGTGTTCCTCAGGGTTTCGTCTTATCTCCTACTTTATTCCTACTTTTCATTAATGATCTTCACCTGCACATCTAACTCTATCCACTCACATGCTGATGACTCGACCCTTCATTCTTCAACTCATTTCAATTCTGCTCCCTCTTTACTTCTAGAATTGCCTCTCGTCTTGATCTTTCCGATTCTATTCTCGCTGATCTGGATAGAATTTCCGGGTGGGGTCGTCTGAACCTTGTGAAATTCAATTCTTTAAAAACCCAACTTCTCCCTCTCTAAAACACCTTCTAACTTTCCTATCTCTTTCGACGGTTCTCTCGTCTCTCCTGTTGACAATATAAACATCCTTGGCCTTAACATAAACAAAAATGTCTTGGAAACCTCACATCAATTTTGCTGCTGGGGAGGCCTTTAAAGAAACTGGGAGTTCTGTTTAGACTGCGAGACT
>JABUQX010143556.1:0-5000 GCA_015478945.1 Trachelipus rathkii | reverse complement strand
AGACAGCATGCCACAGTAAAGAAAAAGGTATAGTCATAATGGGTGATTTTAATTTTCCTGGCATTCATTGGGATTCCTTGTCTAATATGGACCATAGTAGTTCTGCATTCATAAATTGTATACTAGATAACTTTTTGACCCAGATGGTCCAAGAACCCACAAGATACGATGCACTACTAGACTTAATATTAACTAACGATGAAAGTATGGTGGATGAAGTTAGAGTTGAGGAGAATTTAGGACTTAGTGACCATAATATAATTAGATTTAATATAAATGTGATATCTGGGCCCAAATTGCAAGTTAATAAGGAAAAGATCTTAGATTTCCGAAATGGCGATTTTACCAAATTTCGAGACATGCTTAGTACAACTAACTGGGATAAAGAGTTTAAAGACCAAAACTGTTTTATCATGTGGGAACATTTTAAGCAAATTTTAATGAATATTCAGTCAGTATGTTTTAAAGATAAACCCATTAGGGTGGCAAAGAGAAAACCTGTTTGGTGGAATAGAGAGATAAGAGAGAAAATTAATGAAAAGCGTAGATGTTTTAAAATATTCAAAGGTAGTAATAGGGAAGATGATTTAGAAAATTATAGGAAAAATAGAAATGAACTTAACCAATCAATAAGAAAGGCAAAGAGAGAGGCAGAAATTAATTTAGCAAGGAATAGTAATAAGAATCTGAAGTTTTTTAGCTTTTATAAATTTAAAAGTAAGAATAGGACAATTGGTCCAATTAAAATTGATGAAAATTTAGTGAGTTCAGATAAGGAAATGGTCAACATTTTCAATGCTTATTTTGCTTCAGTGTTTACTGAGGAAAGATTAGATAATAGTTTGGAGACTAATAGTTCTTGTATGCATGTAACAAATAGACTTACAGAATTTGAATTTGATGTAAAAGATATTAAACGTTTATTAGATCATATTGATCCCAAGTAAAGCTGCAGGCCCTGATGGTATACATGGTAGAATTTTGAAAGAGGGTAGTACCAGCATTGCAAAGGCACTGTATTTGATTTTTAAGCGATCTATAACATTTGGTGAGGTACCAGATGACTGGAAAACGGCATATGTTGTGCCTATTTATAAGAAAGGTAGTAAGGAAGATTTGGGAAATTATAGGCCAGTTAGCTTAACATCTCTGGTTGTAAAGGTTCTGGAAAAGTTAATGAAAGGTCATATAGAGAAATATTTAGAAGATAACAAGGTATTGTATGACTCCCAGCACGGTTTCAGAAAGGGTAGATCATGTCAGACAAACCTTTTAGAATTTATGGAATACATTACTGACTGCATCGACCAAGGAGATCCAGTTGATATTGTATATTTAGACTTTAGTAAAGCTTTTGATAAGGTTCCCCACATAAGGCTGATGAAAAAGTTATTGCAATGTGGTATAGGTGGAGTGGTACATGGTTGGATTAAAGAGTGGTTGCGAAATAGAAAACAGTGTGTACAACTAAATGGGAATAAATCATCATGGGAAATAGTGAAGAGTGGTGTCCCACAGGGTTCAGTGCTGGGGCCACTATTGTTCCTCATATATATAAATGATTTAGACCAGGGACTTAAATGCAAGGTTTCTAAGTTTGCAGATGATACTAAAGTGGCCACCTCAGTTAGGAATAGTGAAGGATGCATAAAGATTCAAAATGATCTTGATAAACTTCTTGGGTGGGCAGATAAGTGGCAAATGAATTTTAATAGTAAAAAGTGTAAGGTTCTTCACCTAGGTTACTCAAATAAAAGTTTTAATTACGATATGAATGGGGATTGGCTTGAGTCTGTGGACCAAGAAAAAGATTTAGGTGTGATTATAAGCAGTAATTTGAAAGTAGCTAATCAGTGTTTGGAAGCTAGAAATAAAGCTAATAAGATGCTGGGCATAATAAATCGCAATGTTGTTTACAAGAGCAAGGAAGTAATAAGTAAACTGTATAATAGCTATGTTAGGCCAGTAATAGAGTATTGTGCACAAGTTTGGGCCCCTTATTTAAAGAAAGACTTAGATATGCTAGAGAGAGTGCAACGTAGAGCAACAAGGATGATTTCTGGGTTTGAGGGTAAGAGCTATGAGGAGAGGCTGAATGAGTTAGGAATGTTTTCTGTAGAAAGGCGATTTCTCAGAGGGGACATGATACAAGTCTACAAAATATTTACATCTATTGATAATACAGAGACCAATAAATTTTTCATAGTAGAACATGGACAGGTGACCAGGGGGCATAATAAGAAAATTAAGAAGAAAGCATGCCATCTTGATATAAGAAAGCATGCATTCAGTAATAGGGTTGTTAAATTTTGGAATAGTCTGCCAGAGGAGGTTGTTGAGTGTGACTCGATTGCAACATTTAAGAAAGGGTTAGATTCGTTTATGGATGGGTTGGGTATCATATAATATATTGACGAAGCCAAATTGGCGGGTTTTTAGTTATAGTAGTTATTAATGTTAGATGGCATGTGTGACCATAACTTAGTTATTAATGCATGTGGATGGTTTGGGTATCATATTTATATATCATTAGTTTTGACTAAGCCAAATTGGTGGATTTGTAGTTACAACAAATTGACAAGCCCTAGGGTGCTTTGTGGATTTGCATGAGCATGTTTGGGTAGTGGGTTGACTGGGACAGTCTCGATAGGCCCATGTGGCTTTTTACTGTCTCTATATTCTTAATGTCTTAATGTCTTAATGTCTTAATGTCTTAAAAATTACCGAGCCGAAAGCGAAGTTCAAAATATTTGCTCTTTAAACTATATGAATATATATGTAATATAATTTTATTCAAAAAGTTATTTGTTAAAAATAAAACTGCTTTAATAAGATCCTCCTTTAATGATGTTAGATTCGATTTTATTATTTTTAAATCCGAAATTAAAACCAAAATTTCCTTTAAAAAGCAAAGATGTAATTTGGTAATCCTCTTCTTGCAAGGTTTTATAATAATAAGGCATTGCCTCCCAAACGGTTAACATCGATTTCCGGTCGATTTCGTTATTATATCTAATGCCTTATAGAATTCTATTCTGTATTATTCTAGAGGATTATGGATTAAAGGTCTCTTAATTGCTGATTGTCATTTTTCAATCGCTTTCTGCGTGCTTCAAATGGTCCCATTGTCTATCAAGGTTGGCTTCATCTTCACTTCACACGATACTACAAGAAAGAATTCCTGAAACTGATGAACTATCTGATTCATTTTAAGTTCTAGTTAACAAAGAGCATTCCTAGCTATTAATATTAGATTTTTGAGTTTTGAAGAGATTCTGAACTGTGGATCAGCATGCATAGTTGGCTGAAAAATATTTTTGTTTTCAGTTGGTATTCGTTTCTTTTTCCCTTCTTCTTTCATGAAATTTTCGTGTCATTTGCTAAAATCCCTCCTTTATTTTCTAATTCATTTAATAGATATTTCCAGTCTCATAAAATTTTCCAGCAATGAAACTTCTGCTTGGAATTTTCATAGCTGTAAGGTAAGGATATTTTAATAATTCTCGAGGGTGGCAGTTTGCTTCCATTGACTGATGGGGAGAGAAACTTTAGGTGTACCTCACTTTACCAGCTTTACCTTTACCTCACTTCCATTAATTTTGGAGCAGATGCTGCTTTTGCTATTTTTCTCGCTTTGTTTATAAGATTTGCTGCATTAGTATTGTAAATTGTGAACTCTACCTCATGATTGCAATCAATATTGACGTCACTGGAACATAATCTTTTATACTTAATCATGTTCGTTCTGAAATCAACTAGTACTCAAGCTAGTACCATTGTCCTTATTTAATTTTTCAAACTTACTGTTCATATTCATTCCTTATCTGTAACTATGCTAATTACTTTCCTATTATTGATATAGAAATCTTTGGAAATATCAACAACAAGTTGTTGGATATATTCACTAAAATGTTCCAGGTTTAGTTTCTCTTACTGTCATTGCTTTAGTAATATTGTTTTTATCTTCGACCACATATTTAATATTAATTGCAAAATAAATCACTTTTATTCTTGTGAAAACATCCATTTTTAATGTACTGGAAGGGTTTCTTCAAGCATTTTTAAACTTACTCTTTGGCAAAAATATGCTTCTTCGAGAACCATTTGAAAATGCTATTCCTATCTAAAGAGACTCCCAGTTTTTTTAGTCATTTCTCCATACATACATATATATATATATATATATATATATATATATATATATATATATATATATATATATATATATATATATATATATATATATATATATATATATATATATATATAAATATAATATTTTATTTTTTTTATATATATATATATATATATATATAAAAATATTATTATTATAAAGATATATAAATATATATATATATATATATATATATATATATATATATATATATATATATATATATATATATATATATATATATATATATATATATATAAAGGTATACAGATATATGCTGAATGATAAAAGTTGTTCAGTCATGGCTGAAGAAATTT
Source organism: Trachelipus rathkii (assembly GCA_015478945.1). Lineage (NCBI taxonomy): Eukaryota > Metazoa > Arthropoda > Malacostraca > Isopoda > Trachelipodidae > Trachelipus > Trachelipus rathkii. The sequence continues at coordinate 509 of JABUQX010143556.1, read as the reverse complement.
TGGGCGTGGGAAGAAAATGAAATAACGATAAATAGCATATTAATAATAATAATAATAATACCGTCACACACATACACAATAATTATAAATATCTTATTAATATATTATTATTAAAAGTTATTATTATTATTTATTATTGTTATTATTATTATTTATTTATTAATATATATATCTAGCATATTATTATTATTATTATTATTATTATTATTATTATTATTATTATTATTATTATTATTATTATTATTATTATTATTATTATTATTATTATTATTATTATTATTATTATTATTATTAAATTGAAGTTAAAAAAAATAAAAAGAAAAATATATATATATATATATATATATATATATATATATATATATATATATATATATATATATATATATATATATATATATATATATATATATATATATATTGGAAGTGGTTCATGAAAACGTTGTTTCACGATAAATGCGAAAACGGTTAAAAACAACTAAACGATAAAAACCGAATCAAAGCACAAC
>JABUQX010143555.1:52500-54443 GCA_015478945.1 Trachelipus rathkii | reverse complement strand
CGGTCTATTGCAGTATTTACATCTATTATATATATATCTGCATATATATATATATATATATATATATATATATATATATATATATATATATATATATATATATATATATATATACCGTATATATATATATATATGTGTATATATATATATATATATATATATATATATATATATATATATATATATATATATATATATATATATATATATATATATATATATATATATATATATATATATATATATATATATATATATATATATATATATATATATATATATATATATATATATATATATATTCCTAGTATTTATATAAAAAGGTAAATAAGAATTCATTAGTATATCATTATAGGTTAATTTGAATAAACTTTTCTTTATGCGTTACCCAACCAAGCAACCATTGTCTTTTAGTCGTATCTTACGAAGCAGAACGTCCTTTGTGGAAATTTTTCTCCTCCATTAATAGGTATAATATATATACATATATTTTTATATTTATGTGTATATATATTTATAAATATATATATATATTATTATATATATATACGTATATATATATGAACTTGTCCTTTAAAAGGAAGTTAACCGATATATATCGAACGAACGATGTAATCGATTTTTTTTTCGATTATTTCAAGGCAATAGTGCGTCAAAGTCTCAATAAAAGTTTGTTTTTTTACCAAAGGAATACCAAAGATTAAATCGTAAAGATGGAGAGTCAGGGTCTCGGCCTCAGCGGGATGACGGGGCCCTCTGTCCCACCAAGCTGGCTCGAGCCCTTAAAAAATTAAAAAAATTTTTAAATTAAATATAAATTAACATGATAAAAAAGCAACTTGTGATAACTCTAGCGCTCCTTTATTGGAGTTTTAGCTAACAGGTGACACTTTCGCAGGATTGAAACGAGAAGTCTCGGCGATTTTCGATATTATTTGTTTTATGTATCTTCTTTTAAAAGAGTATGTTTATATATATATATATATATATATATATATATATATATATATATATATATATATATATATATATATATATATATATATATATATATATATATATACAGGGTGGCCATAAGATAAAAGAGGCCCCAAAAGTTATATTTGATTTTATAAATGTATTTATTTGTATAATTGTATAATATTTGTAGGTAGCTGGAGTGTTATGATATCTTAATCGTTAGGCGGCGTTTCGAGCGGGGTCGCGTTACGTCGAACGGCAAGTAAATCTGTCTGTGCGACGTTTTGAGTAGCCAATTTGAAGCTTTTGTTATAAGAAGTCAGCAGAATGCTCAATCCATAACAAAGTGTTTATTGCTGAAACTTATTTTGATGTAAATCGTTTAAACGTTAAATGAAAATGTTCAAGATGAAATACCTAAACATAGCATTTATACAGCATTGTTGTGCATAAATTGATTAGTAAATTTTTTCCAACAGGTTCGGTCATAACGCCAAAATCACCCTTAATCAAGTTTATCTGATACGTTCTCTTGCAATCGTGCAAGGTACTATATTGGGAAGTCCAGAAATCAACTAGACGTCTATCTTCACAATTAAGCATCAAACGAATCACAGTTTCAGGTTTAGTGTCCAAGATCGCCCGATCTGTCTACTTGTGATTTTTATTTTGTGGGTAATTTAAAGGGAGAAGGTGTACAGAAAACAACCCACATCAATTGAGGAGTTGGAAAACAAACATTTGTAAAGCGATTGCGGATATCACAATCACAAGAATTAACAAACGTTTCCAGAAACATGTTGAAATCTGCTTGAGTTGTGTATCCAGGTTCAAGGAGAACATTTTCAGCACCTCCTGTGAACCTATGAATGTCCAGTACCTTGTTTTTCATAATAATAATTCAATATTCTGTATTGTGTACACACATACAATAAACGAGTTAATTGTCTGTATATTGTTTGAGACTTAGCCTCTTTTATCTT
>JABUQX010143555.1:32500-42500 GCA_015478945.1 Trachelipus rathkii | reverse complement strand
AATTAATATAAATAAAAAATGTGTATCTCGTCAAATTATCCAAGCTGTGAAACTTTCATTTTAATCAAAGGAATAACAAAAACGTTATATGTCACCAATTATTATTATTATTTGAATTTGTCTTTTGGGAGGCAACTCAAACATGATAAACCAGGATGGCTTTTTATTATTGTTAATCCGATCAGTATGATTTCTTTTTCAAAACAGATAAAATTGAGCAGAATATATATTTTTTCCATATATCAATTTTTTGTATACCCAATATATATATATATATATATATATATATATATATATATATATATATTATATATATATATATATATATATATATATATATATATATATATATATAAATATATATATATATATATATATATATATATATATATATATATATATACATATATATATATACATATATATATATATATATATGCAATGATATGAAAAATAATAAAATATTACTAACTGTAAATACAAAGTAGGTATCAACACAAAAGATATAAAACAAAATAAATTCTTGGAAATTACATGCCTCAAATTGTAGGTAAATATAGATTTGAATAAAAATCAATAACGATATATATATATATTATTATTATTATGTTATTGTTATTATTATATTATTACATATATTATTATTATTATATTATTATTACATATTATTATTATTATTATTATATATATATATATATATTATTACATAAATATATATATATATATATATATATATATATATATTATATATATATTATATAGTACATAGATTTTATTGCTTTTTATTTTTATTAAACAGAAAAAGTATAGATCATAAATATATATATATATATATATTATTATTATTATATATTATATATATTATTATATATTATTATTATATATATATATATATATATATTATTATTATTATTATATATATATTATTATTATATATATTATATAAATTATTATATATATATACATATTATTATTATTGATATTACATATATATAAGAGATTATATTATTATACATATAGTGATATATATATATATATGTATATATATATACCCATATATATATATATATATATATATATATATATTATTATTATTATATTATATATTATTATTAGTTATTATTATATATATATATATTATATATAATCTATATATATATATATATTTATATAAAGAAATATATATATATATATATATATATATATATATATATATATAAATAAAAATCAATAACGATATATATATATATATATATATATATATATATATATATATATATATATATATATATATATTCTCTTTCTCTACCGCCCATAGTGGAAAATTTAATGCCTTACCCCTCCTAGTATTCGATGAAACTTAATATTTTATTGGAAAAAATTGTGGTTCTTTAGAATTTTCTAAGCCTACTATAATAATATGTATTGACAAAAGAATTTTCAATTAACATATATTTTGTATAAATATAATACTAGAAAGAACGTCCTTTATAAGGGTATCTATTTTATTTATCTATTTATTATTCTATAACATATCTACATAATTAATTTTTAGCTTGGAAAAGTTTATTTTTTAAAGACCAAGTTTTGCATTACTTTTCATACCTCATTCCTGATAGCTTGATTGGTAATTTGCCACCTTAGCCAATTGCCAGGTTTATCCATACCGTAAATACCACTTTCATATATATATATATATATATATATATATATATATATATATATATATATATATTATTATATATAAAGATATATATATATATATATATATATATATGGTAGATATATATATATATATATATATATATATATATATGTATATATATATATATATATTTATTTATATATAAATATATATATATATATATATATATATATATATATATATATATATATATATATATATATATATATATATATATATATATATATATATATATATATATATAGAGAGAGAGAGAGAGAGAGAGAGAGAGAGAGAGAGAGAGAGAGAGAGAGAGAGAGAGAGAGACCTAAAAACTACAAATAAATTAGCTTTTTCTAAATATATACAAATATAATATAACTAACAGGATTTGCTGAACTGTTTTTATCAAATGAATCATATGAGCAACCTGGATTTAGACGTGTTTACAGAGCAATTGATCACATACAAGTGGTTCAACAGCCGATGAGTTTTAATAGATATGAAAAGCCTTTGTATTGCTCTTGTAGACTACGGAAAGGCATATGACACAGTAAACACTATCTCTGGTATAAATGCTTAGGGTATTACTAAAATATATATCATATATGGAAACCTTGATGTAGTACATATATGAAAATGTTGTATCAATATTTAAATCATTTGAATAGTAATAAAGTGCTGAAGAAGAATTAGATAGTGTGATACAAATTACCAAAAACATTTACTGCGGTATTAGATGAAACATTCAGAACACTAAATTGGAATGATATTGGTAAATAAAGATAAATGAAAGCTACAATATGCATAAATAACTTAAGATTTGCTGATGATATAGTATAGTTCATTCATATCAAATAAAATGACAGTGTAATTAGACAGATTTTGCAGAGCAGTAAGGGTTAAAAATGAACTTACAGGCAAAACAAAAGTAATGTTCAAAAAGCACAACTTACAAGCAAATAATGGTTTTTAACAACTCCATCCTGGAACAAATTGGTGAATTTGTCTTACCTGAGAAAACTTACACATTGAAACGGTAAATAGACAAATGAAATCCCAAGAATAAAAATAGCTTGGAGCTTTATGAATAGAGTGAATATTAATTTTCATGGCAAATTTCCCCTTTGTTTAAAGAGAAATATTTCTCAATATAGATATATGTATATATATATTATATATATATATAGCAGATATAAACATACATAAGAGCATATATATATTATATTATTATTATTATATTATTATTATTATTATTATATTATTATATATATATTATACTTTTCTTTTTTACATATGTTATTACATATATTATTATTATTACAGATTATATATATATATAAATATTATTATTATGATATATATTATTATTATTATTATTATTATTATTATTATTATTATATATATTATTATTATTATTATTATACATATTATTATTATTATACATATATATTTCATATTATACATACATACATATATTTATTATTACATTATATATGATATTACATATATATTATTATTATTATTATTATTATTATTATATGGAGCATATATATATACATATTACATATATACACATATTACATTAATTTTTATATTATATATATTATTATTACATACATATTATTATTATTATTGTTATTATATATTTTATATATATATATATATATATATATAAATGCGTGTTTTTTTTTTTTAAACAATGCAAAGTGAAATAACATAAATATAAAAATAAGTTACGTTAAGTAAGGTTATGTTGAGCTACGTTAGTTTACATAGATTTAAATTTTTTTTTTTTAATATTTTTAAAGGTGTGAAGTTGTTTTAATACTATATTTTAAATTTGACTCAACAGATTTTTATTTCACGTTTATGGAATGGGTTCGAATCCATGCAATTGATATGTGTAGTAAACTAATATTTTGATTTTAAAATGTTATTTAAAAATAAAACTTTAAGGCGTATTTTAAAATTATGTTAGTTTGTCTTTTAAAATATATTATAGAAAATTGTCCATCAAGGTGGAGTCGCAGCACTCGCTTTAAAAACTTGGTAAATTTTGTAACACTGATTAAATTTGTATTTGTAATTGTTCTTAAATGTAGCATTTATTTTATATGATTATACAGCCTTTATTTTATTATATAATATTTATTTTTATATGTTAAAAATGATCCTTTGTTTTAACCATACTTGTAAAAAAAAAAAATTATAAAAGTTAACGAGAAAAAAAGTTTTCTGTAAAATATTACGTATCTGTAATTTGCTTGTCGAAGGAAGAAATGGACCTTTCCGTTTAAGCTTTTTACCTGTATTTAACAATATAATGTATACTAAATAATGTAAAATCTTGTGTATTATGATGTTTTATAGCAAATTTTACCATATCATGTATAGCAAGTATTCTAATAGCCTGATTATTGATCATTATTGATAGCACGCGATTTTTGCGGGTAAATATCACATACGTTCTCACCCATAACTGAGGAGGAAACATAAAATTGGTCGTATCAAAAACAGCAAGTGTGCATGAGAAAGTTTAAATATTGTAAATAAAGTTTGATTGGATGTGTGCGAAGTCGATAAATATAATTGAATGCTCTTTTCAATAAAATTGTATATCCAAATCACAGCTGGAGTTTTATTATACCAACGAGAGAGAGAGAGAGAGAGAGAGAGAGAGAGAGAGAGAGAGAGAGAGAGAGAGAGAGAGAGAGAGAGAGAGAACTACTACAACAACAGCGACCAGTGAAGCAGCGGAAGAAGCAGAGATAACTACAAGCCCTCTAATGCTACAAGGCCTGTTAGCCGGGCAAGAAGAAGGACTCACAGAACCCTCAGCTCCAGTATACAAAGAGGCTCTCCAGCTCTGGCTTACAAAGAAGCCGAGTTTTCCATCAACCTACAAAAAGCCTCTCAGCTCCGGCTCACGCTCTGGCTTACAAAAGCCAGAGCTTTCCATTAGCCTACAAAGAGGCTTCCCGCTCTGGTATACAAAGAAGCCTAGCTCTTCCGCCTGCAAAGAGGCCGAGCTGTTTCCTCCTGCAAACCCTGGGACTACAGAATAGGTGACAACACCACGTGAAGTAGCAGAGAAAAGAAATAACTCTCATAGCATTCCTACTACTTCATATGCATATGGAGATGGAGGCAGATGATCGACATCATCCATATTTAAATATATATATATATATATATATATATAATATATATATATATATATATATATATATATATATATATATATATATATATATATATATATATATATAATATATATATATATATATATATATTTAATATTTATATCTTTATGTATTTCTCTCTCTCTAATATATATATATATATATATATATATATATATATATATATATATATATATATATATATATATATATATATATATATATATATATATATATATATATATATATATATATATATATATATATATATTACTTTTTATTTATATATATATATATATTATCTTCCATCTTCCTCCCCAAGACTGGGGGTAAGGTGCGTGACATGATCAGAAAAGAAAAATAGTAGAAGAATATGACACAAGTCGAAAAGAAAGCCCAGCCTTACCGCCCCCTCTATACCTATTGGTGAGAACTCGTCGCAGTCAGAAAATCCACCCTAGAGCTTCACGGGACCGCGACGGTCCCTCACTATGGCATATCGTCAAGTGTAGGGTTCATCCCCTGGCCCAGGTGGGCCACAACCATACCCCCTCACAAAACCCCTCCATTCACTCCTATTATGCATAGAGGGAGAGTATACGCATACTCGAAGCGATGAAATTACCTCCCATTTTTAATGGTTCGCCTTTCTCTTTTGCGTTCACTTTCTTCACACACTCATCCACCAGGCAACATCTTACTGACCACCATTTATCCACATATCATATACACATACTTAACGTCCTCACCCCTCTTCTAGACAACATCCTACAGACATCCCTACTACTTATATCCCTATGTGTGGGGGAGAAAGAATTGCCCACATCGTATGTCCTGCGTGTCGTAGAAGGCGACTAAGGGACGGTGGTAGTTGGGTTGGCTGCCCACTACCACCTATCTCTTGCTAGGAATGCTGATGCATGCCTCGGAGATGGTCGTGATCGCCGTAAACGGCCTTCTAATTTTCGGCGAAATTGTATGAATCGTATGGGTACATGGAATGTCAGAGGAATAAATGTTGAGGAGAAGAGGAGAGAGGTGATGGATGTATTTAGAAAGGGCAAATTTGATTTGCTCGCTGTGACTGAAACAAAGATGAAAGGAAACGGTGAAAATGAGTGGTGTGGTGTGGTGGTATTGCTGGTGTGGAAAGGAATGAGGAGGGAGAGAAGGAGTTCCAACTTTGATGGTGACGTTACAGAGCTATGGTGGAGCTTTGTGTAATGTAGGCATTTTCAATTATAATAGTTAAATTTAAGTTTGAAAGGTCAAGGTATGTGGTCATGTGTATGGTCCATCTGAAATGTTAGAGAAGAGCACAGATTTTATGGGATACTCTGAATGATGTTTTTGGATGGGGTGAGTATAAGATACAGATTGATTGTGTTGGGGGACCTAAATGGTTGGATAGGTAATCAGAAAAGAAATGGTATAACAGGTGGTTTTGGGTGTCGGGAGAAAATAAGAATGGTAGGAAGGTGATTGACTTCTGTGAGGAGAGGTATGTGTGTAAGTAATACTTTCTTTAAACACAAGAGTATTAATAAAGTATACTAGAGTTGGTGTAGGTAGAGATGGTTCTGAAGTGAAAGTATGAGTGATTTTATGTTGGTGAAGAAGGAGATGTTGAAGTATGTGTTGGATGTTAAATCAATGATAGGATTAGGAATGGGATTATCGGATCATTATGTTGTTCTATGTAAAATTAAGTTAGTGGGGGCTTGGATGGAGAGGAAGGTGATACGTAAAAAGTGGGTAGATCAAGAGTAGAAGTTAAGTGTGAACAAAATTAATAGAGATAATGTACAAGAGCACCACCATTAAATCAGTTGAATGCGGAACAAGTTGAAACTGAACAAATCTGGGAGCAAACAGAAGGAAGCAGTTGTTAGTAATTACAAGGAAGTAATAATGGATGTACATACAAATAAGTGAAATATTAGTAGTGGTGGAATGAAGAAGTGATGCAAGCGGTTAAAAGTAAAAAAGAAGCGTGGTTGAATGTACTAAAGGCTAATGTTGAAGGAATACTAAAAGGTGCATACGTAGGAGAAAAGAAGAGGTAAATGAACAGTTTGGAAGGAGAATGAATGGGGACTTAGAAGGGAATAGGAAGCTTTTCTAGAAAAAAGTGCGAAAGGTTAAGAATGATAATAAGGGGAACTTGCTTAGAATAATGAATAGAGATGGTGCTTTTGTAACTGATGAAATGGATGTTAAGGGAGTGTGGAAAGAACACTTCGAGAATCTGTATAAAATTAACAGTAATGAAGGGTGATAGTGAATGTGTGTGGGTTTGATGGTGCAAGAAGGAATAGGTATTTTGGGGATGAGGTCATTAGCAAGGAGGAGGTAATGGTAGACTGAGAGAGTTGAAGAATGGTAAATCTGCAGGTATAGATGAAATTACTGGTGAAATGATCAAGAACGGAGGAGATATGGTGATTGATTGGATTTGGAAGTCGTGTAATAAAGCGTTTATGGAGGGTATAGTTCCGAGGAATTGGAGGAGAGCAGTAATAGCACCCTTATATAAGGGTAAGGGAGATAAATGGAACTGTAGGAATTTTAGGGGAATTAGTTTATTGAGTGTTGTAGGGAAGATATATGATGGTATTTTAGTCGAAAGAATGCGTCGAGTGACTGAAGGACTGATTGGTGAAGAACAAGGTGTGTTTAGGAGTGGTAGAGGGTGTGTGGATCAAATCTTTACATTGAAACAAATGACTGAGAAAATGAGGGAGAAGAAGAATATCCCACTGAATTGTATTTAGGTTTATGGATTGCAACAGGCGTATGATAGGATTAATAGGGAAGCCCTATGGCAGGTGTTAGTAATGTATAGTGTTGGTGGTAGGCTTCTGAATGGAATCAAAAGTATGTATGACGATAGTGAAGCGTGTGTAACAATAAATGATTTCAAAAGTGATTGGTTTAATATTAATAGCGGATTGAGGCAGGGATGTGTTATGTCCCCTTGGTTATTCAATTTGTATATGGATGGGGTTATGAAATAATTAGAGATGGGGGTAGCAGGAAATTGTGTTAGAATGATGGAGAAAGGAGGTGAGTGGAGGGTGCATTACCTATTATATGCGGATGATTTGGTTTTGTTTGGTGAATCTGAAGAGAGTTTGAGAGGATTGGTAGAGAGATTTGGAAGGGTGTGTAAAAGGAGGGGTTTGAAAGTAAACGTAGATAAGAGTAAGGTTATGGTTGTAAGTGAAGAGAGTCCTCAGTGTGAAGTTATGTTAGATGGTGAGCAGCTGCAATAAGTGTCTGAGTTTAAATATTTGGGATATATGTTGGATGAAAAGGGAACGGATGATGAAAAGTGTAGTAGGAAAAGTTGTAATGAATAAGGAAGTGGCTGGTACCAATTAAATCGTTGGTGGACGTAAAGGGACTAGAAGTCTTAGTGCACTAGGGTCTCTTAGAGGAGTATGTTATTACCTATGTTGTGTATAGTAGTGAGTTATGGGTCTGGAAAAAGAGTATAGAATCAAAGTTCAACGTGTTCAGATGGACAATCTTAGGGGCGTGTTAGGTGTGAAAAGAAGTGATAAAATGAGGAATGAACGTATTAGAGAGTTATGTGGTGTGAAGAAAGGGGTAAATGAGAGAATAAATGAAAGTAGTTGAGATGGTTTGGTCATATGGAAAGATGAATGACAGTCGGTTGGTTAAGCGGATGTATAGTGGTGAAAGTGTCTTGGGAATCGACGGGCTGGGAGACCGAAGAAAAAAGTGGATTAGGTCAGTGACAAGTGTCTTAAAGAGAGATATGTGAGTTTGGCAGAGGCGAGAATAAAGGTGCATATATATATATATATATATATATATATATATATATATATATATAATATATATATAACAATAATATATGTAATATAATATGTATATAATAACAATAATATATATATATATATTCTTATAATATAATAATATAATAATAATAATATATATATATATATATAATATATAATAATAATAATAATAATAATAATAATATATATATATAATAATAATATATATGTATAAAGATATAATAATAATAACAATAATATAATAATAGCAATAATAACAATAACAATAATATATATATATATAATAACAATAATAATAATAATAATATATAATATATATATATATATATGTAATAATAATATGTATATATAATAATAATAATAATAATAATATATAATATAATAATATAATAATAGTAATAATATAATATATAATAATAATATAATAATAATAATAATAATAATAATAATAATAATAATATATACATATATATATATATATAATATAATAACAATAATAATAATAATAATATATATATATATGTATAATAAATATTACTGTATATATATCTTTACACTCTATATATGTATATGTAATATCTAATATGTAATAATAATATATATATATAATAATATATATGTATATATTTATATATATATAATATAATAATAATAATAATAATATAATATATATATATATATATATATATATAATAATAATATATATATATAATAAATAATATATATATAATAATATATATATATATAATAACCAACTAATATATAGCATAATATATATATATATAACCTTTATATATCTTTATATATATATATATGTATATATAATAATAATAATAATAATAATAATAATAATAATAAATAATAATAATAATAATAATAATAATAATAATAATAATAATAATAATAATAATAATAATAATAATAATAATAATAATAATAATAATAATAATAAATATATATATATATAAATTAAATAAAAATAAAAATTAAAATTAGCAACGTAATTATATTTTTATATTTAAATATATATATATATATATATATATCTTTATATATATATATATATATATATATATATATATATATGTATGTAATGAACCCTAGACGCGAGAACAACACAATTTTATTATTTTGAGTAATATCTCCGTCATAGGGTAAATTGCAGAGATAATTGCGATATTTTCGGGATCATGTCTTTTATCTGTGTCCATATCCATATGCATATCGATTGCATGGATTCGAACACATTTGAAAAAAATCAAAATGAAACTGTAGTGAGTCAAAATAAAACTATATTGTAATAA
>JABUQX010143555.1:17500-27500 GCA_015478945.1 Trachelipus rathkii | reverse complement strand
TTTACTGCTTTACTGCTTTAACTCATGTTTTACTGTTTTAACTTATATGTTTTACTGCTTTAACTCACATATTTATTAACATTACATACCTTAAAACAGTAAATCAGTAAATCAATAGAGGTGTTACCTAACACCTAGGGGGGATTAGTATGCTTTTGTTTTACTGCTTCACTGCTTTAACTCATGTTTTACTGCTTTAACTCATGTTTTACTGCTTTAACTCATATGTTTTACTGCTTTAACTCACATATTCATTAACATTACATACCTTAAAGCAGTAAATCAGTAAATCAATAGAGGTGTGACCTAACCCAAGGGGGGGATTAGTATGCTTTTGCTTTACTGCTTCTACTTTCGCTTTCTGCTTTACTGCTTTAACTCATGTTTTACTGCTTTAACTTTCTGCTTTACTGCTTTAACTTTCTGCTTTACTGCTTTAACTTTCTGCTTTACTGTTTTAACTTTCTACTTTACTGCTTTAACTTTCTGCTTTACTGCTTTAACTCATATATTTATTAACATTATGTTTTTTATTTTGTTTTAATACTTTTTATTTATTTTTATTATTATTTTTATTTATTTTTATTATTATTTTTATTATTTTTATTATTTTATTTTATTATTTTTATTTTTATTTTTTTTACTTCATTTCTATTATTATTATTTAGAACACACACACACACACACACACACACACACACACACACACACACACTTGTATTTGACACTTATACACATTCACTATGACACTTACACACATTCACTATGACACTTACATTTTACCATAGACACTTACATTTACTCTTATACCACAGATTCACACACACACACACACACACACACACACACACACCTTTTACTTAAAATATGAAACACACACACATTCACTATGACACTTACATTTGTCCATAGACACTTACATTTACACTTACACTCACACACAGATTTACTTACACTCACACAGATTTACTTACACTCACACATATTTACTTACACTCACACACAGATTTACTTACACACACAGATTTACTTACACTTGCACACAGATTTACACACACACACACACACACACACACACACACACATACACACACACACACACTCACTTACACATATAACGTATAATTTATTAAAACATTTTATGTTTTAATTAAACACGTACATTTATATTACTCATTCAAATAACTAAAATTATTTCAAAGTTTCTTAAAACTTCTATAATAAATCAATCATTATCTTTGAACAAAGAATTTATTATTAACTGTTAATACTTTTTGTTTATAAATTTTATAACTATCAAGTTTTAAAATAACTTTTACTAAAATTTTATGAAATTTTATTAAAAACATATATTTTACGTACCTTAAAGCAATAAATCAGTAAATCAGTAAGGTCAGCCCCTAGCACCCCTCTACACCAAGCTATGCCACGTTTTGTTCTATTGACTTACTGCTTTACATCATCTTTAACCATGTAATAAGTATAAAATAACAAAATAAGTTCTTCTCTGCTAACATAACATGTATTTTATTAAAATCATTCTAAGTTTTTATTTAAAAATAACAATTATTCACTTACATCAATAATGCTCGATGTCAACTAAAAATTAGCTCAAAGTTGTAGGAACAATTCGGATTTTCTTTATTATTATTATTATTATCTATGTACATTGACAATCCATCACGAAAAAACACAACAACACTCCTTATAGATACGAAACTGACCTCTCTCTGTAAAATGTGTTGAAATAACTACTTTAGGTCTATGTTGTAGGATAATCCTTTTTTGTATCCCGGGGCGATTTAAGCCTAATTCCAGGTCAAAATATATTTCAAACTGACCTTTTTCTGTAAAATGTGGTGCAATAACTACGTTAGGCCTAAATTTAGGCCTAAATTTAGGATAAGCCTTTTTGAAAACGGGCTAATTTAATCCTAATACAAGGTCAAAAGGTAATTCCAGTATAAACAAGAATCCTTACATTATTATTATTTTTATAAATATATTTCAAACTGAAACATGCTGTATCGGTAAGATTTTAAGCAGGTAAAAAGGAAATGTTTTCCTTACTTGTGATTGGTCGGGGTCAATCCTTATCTCTATATGACCTCATATGTGATTGGTCGAGAATTATTTTGTCTTTTGAAAATTAACTTTGTTCTTTAAACTTGTATTTGAGCAGGTGTGTGTTTTATTATCTTTTAGACCCAAACTCATTTTAAAATCATAGTCATTTTAGCTGTTAAACGGTGCACAAAGTTATCTGATTTGTATTAAAAGTGTTTTATTTTTACTAAGTGTATATCATATTTATAATAAATACTTACATTGAGGAATAATTATTAATTTCACTAGAATAGATAATAATTAATTCACTAGTTCATAAGCTAAACACCAGGGCTCAGCATGAGTCCCACCCGCAAAGGCAGCCAACCCGCACCGCTGGTGCGTCCAGCCGCGTCCCCGCCCGCCGCGTACCCGCCCGCCGCGTTATACAGGCAAATATTTCCGCGTTCCCGCCCGCCGCGTGCGCCCACCAGGCGCAATATTCCCGCGCGAATTATTATTTAGAACACACGCATACACACACACACACATACGCTTTGCCTACACGCACCATACACATACACGCACCTCACGCGTTTATATAACATGTAATTTATAAACACTTTATTTTATTTTATTATTATACTTAGTGTTATTTACTTCATGCTATTGTTATTATTATTTAGAACACATACACAAACACGCCCACACACACACACACACACACGCACACCTCCCACCCACTTACACATATAGAGTATAATTTATTAAACAATTTTATTTTATTTTTATTATTATACTTAGTGTTATTCACTCATACCTATTATTATTATTTAAATTTCTACATACACAAACACGCACACATACTACACACACACACACTCACACGCACACTCACTTACATATAGCGTATAATTTATTTAAAACATTTTTATTTTTATTTTATTATTATATTAGTATTATTTACTTCATGCCTATTGTTATTATTATTTTGCTGATCATACATATACAACCACACACGCACACACACACACACACACACACACACTTACACTCACACCCACATTCACTCCCTCAACTTTGATGCTGATGCCTCAACTTTGATGTCTCAGTTTTGATGCCTCAACTTTGATGCTCCATCATGATGGCTCAACTTTGATACCTCAGCTTTTGATGCCTCAGCTTTGATGCCTCAACTTTTACTTTGCTTTGGTACCTCTGCTTTAGTGGCTCATCTTTGATGACTCATCTTTGATGGCGTCATCTTTGATACCACCTATATTGATGATTCAGCTTATAAGCAGTTACACTTACCTTAGACACTTACACTTATACACACATACACTATAGCTCTTATTCACACATACGCACATACACATAGACACTTACGTTCACCCATAGACACTTACACTCACCCGCCCACACAATATATATATATATATATATATATATATATATATATATATGTGTGGGCGGATATATATATGCTCTTCTTATAAATATATATATATATATATATATATAGCATATATATATATATATATCTCTATATATATATATATATACTATATATTGTGTGGGCGGGTGAATGTAGAAGTCCCATAATATCTATATTATAGCTGATACTGCTGTGAATAAGGCATATGCCAGCTGATATAGTGAGCCTTTAAGATAGTGTAACTGGTCATGTGCAGTGTTATCCAGATGACATCAGAATGAGTCTCAAAGATGAGCAGAATTGCAAAAGCAGTTGTCAAAGACGAGGGCATGCTGAGCATCAAGCAGGTATCAGACAGAACTCAAGCGAGGAGGCATCAGCTGAACTGGTGATCAGCGAGGCGGATCCATATCGGTGGTGCTATGTGTGTATTCAATATTCAATGTGTATGATGTGAGTGATGCGTGTGCTATGTGTGTTCTAAATAATAATAACAATAGGCATGAAGTAAATAGCACTAAGTATAAAATAAAATAAAAATAAAATGTTTTAATAAGTATACGCTATATTGAAGTGCAATGTGTGTAATATTCTTCAATGGCATGTGTGCGTGTTTGTGTATGTGTGTTCTAAATAACAATAGGCATGAAGTAAACTAACACTAGAAACCTTAATAATAAAATAAAAAAATAAAATGTTTTAATAAATTATATATCTGTAAGGAGTGCGGGTTGTTGTAATGTGTGTGTGTATGTATTAGTATTGTGTGTATGTGTGCGTGTTTTGTGTATGTGTGTTCTAAATAATAATAACAATAGGCATGAAGTAAATAACACTAAGTATAATAATAAAATAAAAATAAAATGTTTTAATATTTTATACGTTATATGTGTAAGTGAGTGTGCGTGTGTTTTGTGTATGTGTGTGTGTGTGTGGGTGTTGTATTGTGTGTGTGTGTGTGTGTGTGTGTGCGTATGTGTGCGCGTGTGTGTGTGTGTATGCGTGTTCTAAATAATGAATTCGCGGAATACCATCGGGCGCACGCGGCGGGCGGGAACGCGGAAATATTGCGCCTGCGGGCGCACGCGGCGGGCGGGGACGTGGCGGGCGGGGACGCGGCGGAACACCAGCGGTAAGGGTTGCCTTTGCGGGTGGGGCTCATGCTGAGCCCTGGTGGTTAACTTATGAACTAGTGAATTAATTATTATCTATTCTAGTGAAATTAATAATTATTCCTCAAATGTAAGTATTTATTATAAATACATGATATACACTTAGTAAAAATAAAAACACTTTTAATACAAATCAGATAACTTGTGCACCGCTTAACAGCTAAAATGACTATGATTTTAAAATGAGTTTGGGTCTAAAGATAATAAAACACACCTGCTCAAATACAAGTTTAAAGAACAAAGTTAATTTTTAAAAAGACGATAAAATAATTCTCTGACCAATCACATACGGGTCATACAGATAAGTTACTAGTAATCACAAGCAGGAGCTTATTTCCTTTTACCTGCTTAAAAGGATCTTACTGATCATGTTTCAGTTTGAAATATATTTATAAAAATAATAACAATGATTCTTGTCTATACAGATACCTTTTGACCTTATTAGGATCGATAGCCCGTCTACAAAAGAAACTATCTAATTTAGGCTGAATTTAGGCCTAACATCGTTAATACCATTTACAGAAAGGTCAGTTTGAAATATATTTTTGACCTGGAATTGAAGCTACATCGCCCGGAGTTACAAAAAGGATTATCGGTAGACCTAAAGTAGTTATTTCAACACATTTTACAGAGGGAGTTTCTTATCTGTAAGGAGTGCGGGTTGTGTTTTCTCGTGATGGATTGTCCAATGTACATAGATAATAATAATAATAAAAGAAAAGCCCGAATTATTTAAAAACTTTGAAATATTTTTAGTTAACATCAAGTGAATAATATAAATGTAAGTGAATAATTGTTATTTTAAAAAACTTAGAATGATTTTAATAAAATACATGTTAGGTTTGAGAAGAACTTATTTTGTTATTTATATACTTATTACATGGCTGCTAAAGATGATGTAAAGCGGTAAGTCAATAGAACAAAACGTAGCATAGCTTGATGTAGAGGGGTGCTAGGGGCTGTCTGCTAGTTACAGTTATTGCTTCAGGTACGTAAAATATATGTTTTAATAAAATTTCATAAAATTTTTAGTAAAAGTTATTTTAAAACTTGATAGTTATAAAATTTAAACAAAAAGTATTACCAGTTAATAATAAATTCTTTGTTCAAAGATAATGATTGATTTATTATAGAAGTTTTAAGAAACTTTCAAATAATTTTAGATGAGTAATATAAATGTACGTGTTTAATTAAAACATAAAATGTTTTAATAAATTATACGTTATATGTGTGAGTGAGTTGTGTGTGTGTGTGTTTATATGTGTGTGTGTGTGTGTGTGTGTGTGTGTGTGTGATATATGTGTATGTGTGTGTAGATATGATGATAAGTGTAGTAATCTGTGTGTGTGTAAGAGTAAATCTGTGTGGTGTAAATCTGTGTGAGTGTAAGTAAATCTGTGTGAGTGTAAGTAAATCTGTGTGTGAGTGTAAGTGTAAATGTAGTGTCTATGGACAAATGTAAGTGTCATAGTGAATGTGTGTATAAGTATCATAGTGAATGTGTGTATAAGTGTAAGTGTGTGTGTGTGTGTGTGTGTGTGTGTGTGACCACATGTGTATAAGTGTAAATGTAAGTGTCTATGGGTAAATGTAAGTGTCATAGTGAATGTGTATAAGTGTCATAGTGAATGTGTGTATAAGTGTAAGTGTGTGTGTGTGTGTATGTGTGTGTGTGTGTGTGTGTGTGTGTGTGTGTGTGTGTGTGTGTGTGTGTGTGTGTGTGTGTGTGTGTGTGTGTTCTAAATAATAACAATAGGCATGAAGTAAATAACACTAAGTATAATAAAAATAATAAAAATAAAATAATAAAAATAATAAAAATAATAATAAAAATAAATAAAAATAATAATAAAAATAAATAAAAAGTATTAAAACAAAATAAAAAACATAATGTTAATAAATATATGAGTTAAAACAGTAAAGCAGAAAGTTAAAACAGTAAAGCAGAAAGTTAAAGCAGTAAAGCAGAAAGTTAAAGCAGTAAAGCAGAAAGTTAAAGCAGTAAAACATGAGTTAAAGCAGTAAAACATGAGTTAAAGCAGTAAAACATGAGTTAAAGCAGTAAAGACAGTAAAGCAAAAGCATACTAATCCCCCTTGGTGTTAGGTCACCTCTATTGATTTACTGATTTACTCTTTTAGTATGTAATGTTAATGAATATGTGATTAAAGCAGTAAAACATATGAGTTAAAGCAGTAAAACATGAGTTAAGCAGTAAAACATGAGTTAAAAGCAGTAAAAGCACTAAAACAAGCTAATCCCCTAGGTGTTAGGTAATAACACCTCTATTGATTTACTGATTTACTGTTTTTAAGGTGTGTAATGTTAATAAATATGTGAGTTAAACAGTAAAACATATAAGTTAAAACAGTAAAAACATGAGTTAAAGCAGTAAGCAGTAAAACAAAAAGCATGACCCTCTTGGAGGCTAGTTGCTAATGGTTGCCGATTACATACTTTGGGTATGTAATGTTATGTTTTTAATAAAATTTCATTATTAGTAAAATAAAATATTTATATATCAGACACTCTGGATTTCTTGCCATACATTTTTAAAATTTATAATTAAAAAGTATTAAGTAAAAAGTATTAAAAATAATGCTAATAAATATATGTGTTAAATAACAGGTATGTAATGAGTTACAGTTTTAGGTTCGTGAAAATGTTTTTAATAAAAATACTTTAAACGCCAAGTAAAACAGACAGCATACCGTATACTATATTTTCATTCGCGCGGCAGGTCGCTGTGGTGAGGTATATCTTGCAGGTAGGGGGTTTGCTGCGGCCTGGTGGGCAGCTTATGATCTAGAGGTAGACAAAAGATGAGTCATCAAAGGTGATTTCATCAAAGATGAATCATCAAATAGGTGTCAAAGATGACGTCATCAAAGATGAGTCATCAAAGATGAACCTTCAAAGTTGAGGCATCAATGCTGAGGCATTTATGCTGGGGCATCAAAGTTGAGGCATATAAAGATTAAAATTATAAGTTGAGCATCAAAATGTGAGAGTGTGAGTGTAAGTGTAAGTGTGTATCTGTGTGTGGGTGTGAGTGTAAGTGTATATAGTTTTTAATGCAGTATGCTGATGTATATAAAGTGTCTATAGTGGTGTGTGTACTAGTATCGTAGTGTATGTGTGTATAAGTGTTAGAAAAGACTAACTCATAGTAGAAGCATTCATGGTGAAATATATACATTCAAGTTCTCTCATACCTTCTTCGCAAGGATAGACACCCATATTAGATATTCGGGGCTCAGGGAGGCTGAAAAAGGCTTGAAAAGGTGGCACTCAGTTGGCTAGCACTCACCCGAGCACTATGTGGCTTTCGCCAGCACTCCGTAGCGCTAGCGGCTCCGTTGGCACCGCCGGCGTACCTGGCACTCACCAGGCACTCATAGAATACTCATAAGAACACTAATAGAACATCACTAGATACTCAACACGGTGATTGAGACCACCAAGCTGCCATCAATATGGGCACCATCAAAAGATGGAATATAAAGATGATCATCAAAAGATGGTGTAATAATGCCAGTCATAAAAAATTGAGCCATCAAAGTTGTGGGGACACAGTGTGAACTGGGTATCAGTGGCACACATAGGTGAAGTCAGGTGGAGTCTAGGTGTGGGAGTGTAAATTCTGTGAAACTATCATGAAGGCGCTTCCAGGTGAGTCAAGTGTGAGGTGTTTAAGAATATACAGAGATGACATGACTATGTTAAGGCTGGTGGGAGTCTAGGCAGTGTGAATGTGGGCATGTGACCTATCAAACTAAGGCTGGGTGATCTGGGTGTCAGGTGTAGGTGTAGGCTATGTGAAGGATGGGTGGAGGCTAGGTGTGGGTGTAGGCTAGGTGAAGGCTGAGTGGAATCTAGGTGTATGTAGACTAGGTGAGATAGGTGGGCTGGTGCAGGTGTAAACTGAGTAAGAAAGACTTGGAAATTGTAAACTGAATTTGAGCTTATATAGGCTGGTGTGAGCTAAAGGTGTGATAAAGTACCAATGGAGCAAAAAATGACCCTTATTTTCTCACCAAAGATTCAGGCCAATCCTTGGTCAAACAAAGTGCAAAGACATCAAAAAATAAGAATAGCTAAGTGAAAATCAAAAGAGATATATGTTCAGCTTGACCCATAATTGAAAAATAGAGGCACAAGCCAGGGAAATTATGCAGCTAACGGTTGCTAACTTGTTGGCACAGCTTTCCCATGTCTGCTGGAGGGTTTTGGAAAATTAAGTTTAGAAGAAGTGAAGTTGGCAAGCTGGGTTAAGTTGGAACTCAAAGAAAAGATATCAGTTTAAATGATAAAAGCATGAAACTTGAAGAAAATGAAAAATGATCGCAAGTAGAACGAATCGTGATGGAATGATCAGATATTAAATTAGGTGCAAAGATCAAACAGTGTCTGATAAAGATCTGGTGCATCAGATCAGGAAGGATCTTGATAACGCTGATGTTTGCATGTTTCTTCACACTGAGCTTTGAAATAGTGAGTTAGTCTTGGAAGGGATGTATATAGAAATATATATATATATAGTCATATATAGTTATATTCTCTTGCTCTTTATCTATGTTCTTTCTATCTTATATGTGTATATATCTTTATATCATAACATATCATCTGCTGTATATGTGCACTAATATCTATAATACTATCTGTGTACTCATGTACTCATACCTGTATACCATACTCACCATACCATACTTTTACCTTCTCTCTCTCTCTCCTCTACTCTCTGCCCGCCATATACTGTATACCTGCTGCCTCTCCTATATATATACTACCTGCTGCTCTGTGCATACTACTGCCTCTGCTGCCTCTATATACCTCTCTCTCTACCACCTTACCTCTACACCTCTATATATATATATATACACACTAACGTTTAGACTAAGACTAGCAGATACCTATATCAAACTCTATCGTTGCACACTAACCAGTGACAGATCGGTGGCTTGAGGCGACCACTTTCTAAGTCAAAAACTCGTGATTCCACCAATATACGACCAAAACGCTTTTGGATGTACTACGGCTGATTAGCGATGTTTTTAGCTGTCCATTAAGACCGACCTTTGGCTGTATGCCAGCAGCAAACGCAGCGTACTGGCCAACGAGCTGCAACACGATCATCTGCGCTGGAGGCATGCTGTTCTGGCGTTCTGCTAAATTGTCAGCTCAACCAGAAGTCGGAGAAGAAACGCGATGTCTGTTTACTCTCTCTGTTTGTAGATATATGGGTTGCTCTTCTAATGGAAATATCTGGTAACTCATTTTTATTGCTGATCTCTCTTCAATGAGACAGTTATGTTGGGACATATATCTTAACACAAAAGAAAGC
>JABUQX010143555.1:2500-15000 GCA_015478945.1 Trachelipus rathkii | reverse complement strand
TAATAACCATATATATATATAGATAATATATATATATATATATAACTACTCTACCTACCTCTCTCTCTCTCTCTTTATATATATATATATATATATATACATATATATATATATATATATATATTCTCTATATTACATTTTTTTTTCTTTAATTTAAAAAAAAAAAGAAGAAGAAGAAGTTCTACTAATGGGCAGAAAAAATTCAGAGTTAAAACCATAGAATAGGTTTCTTTTACGTTGCCATGACAACCAGTGTTTTGAAAGCATTATAATTATGCTTTCTTGGAGGCACAAATCAAAATTCCTCCATTCAATGATCCTTATGAAAAATAATGTTTTGCAAGAGAATAAATGATCTTAATGTAAAATTAGCGTCCTTGTATAACAATTTAAACATTATTTTAATAGTAATAAATAGTAATTTGAATTATTTTTATTACATTAGTTGCTATTTTTTTTTAAGGAGGCCCGGCCTCCTGTGCTTCCCCCGTAAAACCACTTACAAATACGCATATACATATATAAATATATATAAATATTCAATTTGTAAAAACTATATATATATATATATATATATATATATATATATATATATATATATATATATATATATATATATATATATATATATATATATATATATATATATATATATATATATATATATATATATATATATAGGAATGAGATGGTTTAAACCATTTGGTTTAAACCATTGGTTTAAACCATGGTTTAAACATAAAAATAATGGTTTAAAAAAAAAAACATGCATAAAATATCTAAAAAATATATTTATTAATGATTTTCTTTAGCATGTTGATATGGTTTTCTCAATATTTCAATCGAAGAGTAGCTGAAAGGCAATAAAAAATTTTCTGCGAATTTTATACTATTGTGAGAATGAATTACCAATATATATATATATATATATATATACCTCTCTCCTCTCTATATATATATATATATGCTCTTTCTCTATATCTCTCTATCTTCTCTCTCTCTTTATAATTAAATATTTAAAACATGATTCTTGTTTCGAGCTCTTGGGAATTCATTTTCTACCCATTGATGCCACATTTCAAAAGTTTATAATAAAACTCATATGTGGAGTGTGAGGATTTGTGAGAAATGTGGCATCGTAGCGCAGCAGATTTTCTTTGTGCGTCATTATCATCTGTCATCCTTTAAAGAGAGTTCAAATATAGTGACATTGTCGTCATATCGCAATTGGCCATTAATTATATTTTTGGGTGCATTGCAAATATAATAAATATTTTTTTTTAGTAAAATAATAAAGTAAAACCCTATTTTTCCAGATACAGTTTATATATTATAATATATCCTCTTATTTTATACTTTATGAGTTTATGTAAAACTCAAAAAATAATTTTATACCAGTTTACAGTTATCAAGAAAATTTGAAATTTAAGAATCTAAAGAAATTTATTAAGGAATTTTAAAATATGTGTTAGCATATGTGTATAACAGTTTCCAGTAGTGATTTTTGCCTTTAAAATCTATTAAAACCAATAAAAACCACATTAAAACCATCAAAATAGCATAAAAAACGAAAAAACATTGGATTATTTATTTAAAAAAAAAGATTTTTTGTTTTTTTTTAAAAAAAATTTTTTTTTAACATATATATATATATATATATATATATATATATATATATATATATATATATATATATATATATATATATATATATATATATATATATATATATATAACTTCAAAATATATTAAAATATATATATATATATATATATATATATATATATATATATGAATGATGTTCTGGATGGGGTGAGTAGGAGTTTCAGATTGATAGTGTTGGAGGGACCTGGGAATGGTTGGATAGTGATCAAAAGGGATCTTGTACTCTTTCTATTAAGTTTTGGGGGTGGGGGAGAAATAAGGAGAGAATCGTGGGGATAATTGATTGCGTGTGGCAGCCACGATGTCCGGAGCACCCTTCTTTTACCACAAGAGTATACTCATAAGTATGCTATAGTTGGTGTAGGTATAGATAGTATCAAGTGTAAAGTTTCATCAAATTTTGTATTCGTGAAGAATGACATGTTGAATTATGGGTTGCAAATCAGTAGGGGAGTTTGAATAGGATTATCTCGGATCATTATGTTGTTCTGTGTAAAATTAGGTTAGTGGGGGCTTGGATGGAGAGGAAGGTGATAAGAAAGGAAGTAGGTAAAATTAAGAATTGAGAAATTTAAAGTGACTTGAAAATAAGATAAAAGTGTAAGAAGCTCCTTCAATGATAGGTTGAATGTGAACAAGTTGATACTAAACAAATCTGGGAGCAAATGAAGGAATCAATTGTTAGTAGTGCAAAGGAAGTGTGGATGTTGCTAAAAACAGGAAGCAGAAAATCTTAACTAACAATGGGTGGAATGAAGAGAGGTGATGAGAAAGCGGTTTGGTAAAAAGAAGGCATGGACAGATATGCTGAAAGCAAATGATGAAGTTTCAAAAGAAGATGCTTGGAGTATAAGGAGGAAAAATACTAAAGGTGTATACGTAGGAGAAAACAAGAGGTAAAGGAACAGTTTGGAAGGAGGATGAATAAGGACTTACAGGACATACAAAGAAATAGGAAGCTCTTCTGGAAGGCTTTGAAAGTTAAGAATGAGAATAAAGGGAATCTGCTTAGAATAATGACTCGGGATGGGTCACTTTTCTTAATATGATGAAATGGATATGTGAGGGGAGTGTGGAAAGAAAACTTCGAAAATCTGCACAATATTAACACAACCAATGATGGTGTGATGAATATTGTGTGTTTGATGATTGAAGGAATCCCTAGAAATATTTGGGAGGATGAGGTGGGTAGGGTGAGAAAGTTGAAGAATATGGTAAATCTGGTATGATAAATACTAAGTGAGATAGTCAAAGAGCAGGCGAGATGGTGGTCAGGTCGTTTGATTAATATATCAAAGCGACTATGGAGGGTATAGTTCAAGGATTGGAGAAGGCTTATGTATTCCACCCAGTACTTAAGGGTAAGAGGAGAAAAAAGAACTGTAGAAATTATAGGGGAGTAAAAAAGTTTATTGAGTGTTGTAGGGAAGGTATATGCTGATATTTTGGTTGAAAAGTGCGTCGAGTGACTTAGGGACTGATTGGTGAAGAACAAGGTGCGTTTAGGAGTGTTAGAGGATGTGGATCAAATCTTTACATTAGAGCAATGATTGAAAAACAGAGGAGAAAGAAAGATCTATATAGTATATTTAGGTTTTATGGATTTACAACAGGCGTATGATAGAGTTAATAGGGAAGCTTTATGGCAGGTATTAGTGATATATGGTGTTGGTGGTAGGCTTCTGAATGGAATCAAAAGTATGTATGACGATAGTGTGGCGTGTGAGAATAAATGGTGTTAATGGTGATTGGTTTAGGATTAATAGCCGAGTGAGACAGAGGTGTGTATGTCTCCTTGGTTATTCAATATTGTGTATATGGATGGGGTTATGAAATAGAGAATTCGAGGTGGGAATGGCAGGAAATGGTGTTAGAATGATGGAGAATGGAGAGGAGTGGAGGGTGCCCTACCTATTGTATGCGGATGATTTGGTTCTATGTGGCGAGTCTGAAGAGAGTTTGAGAGGATTGGTGGAGAGATTTGGCAGGGTATGTAAAAGGAGGGGTTTGAAAGTAAACGTAATTAATAGAGTTAGGTTATGGTTGTAAGTGAGAGGACAGTGTCTCAGTGTGAGTTATATTAGTGACCGGCAACTGGAGCCAAATATAGGTTTAAATATTTAGGGTATGTGTTGTATGAGAAGAGATGATGCAGAGTGTAGTAGGAAAGTTGTGAATGGCAGGAAAGGTGGCTGGTGCAATTAAATCGTTGGTGATGTAAAGGGACGGCTAAGTCTTGAGTGCGGTAGAGTCTTACATGAGGGTATGTTGTTACCTGTGTTATTGTATGGTAGTGAGACTATGGTCTGGAATAAGAAGTATAGATCTAAAGTTCAATGTGTTCAGATGGACAATCTTAGGGGCATGCTAGGTGTGAAAAGAATTAATAAAGTGAGGAATGAACGTATTAGAGAGTGGTGTGGTGTGAAGAAAGGGGTAAATGAGAGAATAAATGAAAGTATGTTGAGATGGTTTGGTCATGTGGAAAGGATGAATGAAAGTCGGTTGGTTAAGCGGATGTATAGTGGAGAGTGTGTTGGGAACCGACCGGCTGGGAGACCGAAGAGAAAGTGGATTGAGTCGGTGAACGAATGTCTGAAGGAGAGAAATGTGAGTTTGGCAGAGGCGAGAATAAAGGTGCATGATAGGAGAGAATGACGGGGTTTTGTATGGGGGCATGGTTGTGGCCCACCTGGGCCAGGGGATGAACCCTTACATTGACGATTTACCATAGTTAGGGTCCGTCGCGGTCCTATGATGCTCTAGGGTGGATTTTCTGTCTGTGACGAGCTCTCACTAATTAATGGTACAGAGGGGGCGGAAAGGCTGGGCTTTCTTTTCGACGTTTGTCATGTTCTCCTACTGCTTTTCTTTTCCGATGCTTGTACAGCACCTTACCCCCAATCTTGGGGCAAAGAGGAAGGTGAAGAAAGAAAGAAAGAAAGAATATATATATATATATATATATATATACTATCGTACTCTCTTTCTATATATATAACTTATATAGATATAAATCTTTAACTATATATATATAAATGTAAATATAAAAATATACAATAATATATATATATATATATATATATATATATATATATATATCTTTATATAATAATATATATATATATATATATATATATATATATAATAAAACTCTATATATATATATATATATATAGTTTGTATATATATATATATATATATATATATATATATATATATATATATATATATATATATATATATATATATATATATATATATATATATATATATATATATATATATATATATGACCTTATGAGTTATATGGATCCGTGAATTTTGTGTTTTATGTAAAAAAAAAATCATATATTGTTAGTATATGATGATAACAATAAATTGAAGTTTTATGTAACTTTTTTTCTTATATTGTGAATATACAATACTAACAATAAATTAAATGGGTATAAGAAAGATAAGAAATTTTAAAATATTAAAAATAGAATAATAAAGTAAGCAAGAGCGTACATTTTGCACGAGGAAGAAAATTTTTTTTAGTATTAAAACGTGAAAGAATATAAGGTAGGGGAGAAAATAATTTTTCGGGGTATAAATTCTGTCATATGAGATTTTTAATATATTGATTATGTGTATACTTAACACAGATTATCATAACCTGAAGTAGGAAACGTCCTAAACCAATACCTAACCTATATGGATCGACGATGTAGTAAACCAATACCTAAACTTGATGGATCTACCCTGCCGAAACTTTTTTTCTCTTGTTTTAGCGTATGTCTAAATAAGATTTTTGCATTTCAGAAAATATTACGAGTCTTCGCTTTCTACCGGTAACTGTCAAACGTACTATGCTTAAAAATGTACGATTATATTTAATTTTTACCTTTTTTG
Source organism: Trachelipus rathkii (assembly GCA_015478945.1). NCBI lineage: Eukaryota > Metazoa > Arthropoda > Malacostraca > Isopoda > Trachelipodidae > Trachelipus > Trachelipus rathkii. The sequence goes on along the minus strand of JABUQX010143555.1, from coordinate 9,441 downwards.
TATTTAAACTTTTTGGTCCTGTTTATCACCACAAATTTATTGTTAGTATCATATAATAACAATATGTGGAAAAGAAATAATATATATATATATATATATATATTTATCTATATATATATATATATATATATATATATATATATATATATATATAGATAAATCTTTATTCTATGCAATATATATATATATATATATATATATATATATATATATATATATATATATATATATATATAGGAAAATATGTTTAGCTTAGTGACTTTGTGAGAAGTTTTGCGTTCCGGGGTTTTTATTATTATATAGTATTTAGTTTAGACTTTGGTTATTTATGTTTTTATAAGTTTTTGAGCCAAAATATTTATATTAAGCACTCAAAAACAACAATTTAATTTTAAACAAAGACATTTTTTACACTTTTCTCAAAAAAATATTTTTAAGGATTACTCAATTATATATATATATATATATATATATATATATATATATATATATATATATATATATATATAATATATATATATATATATATATATATACTATATATATATATATATATATATATATATATATATATATATATATATATATATATATATATATAATATATATATATATATATATATATAAATGACAACCAATGTATTTTTATATAACTTATATATAATATATATATATATATATATATATATATATATATATATATATATATATATATATGCTAATAATATATATATATATATATATATATATATATATATATATATATATATATTATATTATATATATATATATATATATATTATATATTATCTCTCTATATATATATATATATATACTATATTCTATATATATGAACATACCTCCATTCATTATCACAACAAACAAAACCTGATTGAGCCCCTGCTATATCAAATCTTCAAATCCAGAAACTCGTGCTTTTATACATTTCATCCCGGAATGACAAAAAATCAGCTCTTCGAGACCCTAAAAACTTTTCTTCGTAGAAAATGCAAACAATCTTTCTGGTTTCTCTACCCCACGCTCTTTCAGACCTTTTTTCTATGTTAGAACGTCAACTCCAACTTTACTTCTTATTCTGTGTCTTCTCTTGCATCTCTGTTGGTAATACTGCTGTTTTAACTTCTGTTAAAGCTGAACTGTTTGCTCAAACTTTTCCTTTTAATTCCACTCTAGACGGTTCCAGAGCTATTCCTTCTCTCTGCCTTCTTTCAACTCATTAAAATGTTGTTTTTGCACTCTCTGAGCTTAGCACTAAAGAGTTCGGAGAGTGATGAAGTTATTCCCCCAGTGGTCCTCAAAACTTGTGCTTCTGGGAAACTGTTTACTTACTGCATATCAACTTCAGCATTTCTTCCCGCTAGAAGAGTGCATCCATCCAGCATTTGCTAAAGAGGCGGGACACCAGTCAACAATCCAACTATCGTGCGATCGCTTTAACCTTTGTTTTTCCTACTTCAAACTATTAACACAATGTTTTTTAAATCAGCGATTTGAAATTATGAAAAAATATAAATGATAAATGTGTGCTGTTAATTTGTAATATATTAAATGTTTGAGAAAGATAAACTGCTTGAAGAATTCCTCCCTCTCAAATAAACCTTTGGATTATTCACTTTAACGTCTTAATAAGAAAAAAGTAATTGAAAGTTATAATAATAGTTTAAATTTTTGTTAACGTACTTTGATGTTATAATTTTTTTTTTTAAACTGAGTTAGTAATGTTTTCCTCTCATCAGTGGCGGCTCGTCCATAGGCACTGCGGAACTGCAGCCCCCCAAAAAATTTCAGAACTAAGCTACAACTACTAAACAGCATTTGTTATTTCCTTGTAACTCTCTCTCTCTCTCTCTCTCTCTCTCTCTCTCTCTCTCTCTCTCTCTCTCTCTCTCTCTCTCTCTCTCTCTCTCTCTCTCTCTCTCTCTCTCTCTCTCTCTCTCTCTCTCTCTCTCTCTCTCTCTCTCTCTCTCTCTCTCATATATATATATATATATATATATATATATATATATATATATATATATATATATATATATATATATATATATATATATATATATATATATATATATATATATATATATATAATTTTTTGTCGAACAATTTATTCCATAGAAAATAATAGGAACTTGAAAAATGTGTTGTTCCAATCGACTTATATTGTATTTTTTTACTGTATGCAATCCGAGGCAGAGGATATGTGTCAGCGTTAGTTATGTAAACTTACGTTGGAACTAAAACAAATTTGTTAAATTCTGTTGTTTCCTTTTTTGAGCTTCACATTTATTCTCTTTGAAGTTCGAAAAATTTTGCAAGGGGAAGATCGTTTTCAAAACATTTTCCATTAAGTAAATATAATTATATATATACATATATATATATATATATATATATATATATATATATATATATATATATATATATATATATATATATATATATATATATTTTATATAAAAATATATATATATATATATATATATATATATATATATATATATATATATATATAAATATATATATATAAAGCAGCACCCCCTTGCACAAGAACCACGAGCCGCCACTGCCTCTCATTTATTTACTATTTAAATTTATAATTACTACGTTTTAACCATTTACCTTCACTTTAAAAAAACAAAACAAAAAAAAAACAAAAAAACTTTGGTTTAAACCACTGATTCCCAAAGTGGTCTATATAGACCCCCAGGGGTCTACAACGACCTGCAAAGGGTCCATGAAAGTCTTCAAAAATATTGGGGGTCCATGAGATGTAAATGGGGGTCAACGATAGTGGATCTCATTTAGGCATTATATATTAATTAAATTAAATTAGTATATTTCATAAAATTGTGTAAGTTGTAGCCATTCGCTTTGTGGTCGCAATACACTTTGAACTTGTTAAAACTTGTACATGATGATATGCCAGTATCATCATGTCACACAAATACGCGCAGTAGAAATTCTTCGCGAAGACAGCGCAATTCCCTATGTACCTTTTATACAACAAAGTTTTAAGCAATGACGCTATGAAACCATCTAAACTGGAGGATCATCTGAGAAGATGTCACCCTCATAAAACAGGTAAAGATTTGAAATACTTTCAAACACTTAAAGATAAAATTCAGAAGAGACCCACGGTGGACAGAATGTTTGCTTCGACGTCACAAAGAGACGATGATGGTTTGCGGGCGTCTTACAATATCTCACTACTTTAGCAAAATCCGGAAAACCACATACTATCGGAGAAAAGTTAATTTTGCCAGCCATTGAAGAGTTTTAAAAACTATTTTACACAAACCTGCATCTGATATCATTAAAAGAATTTCTTTAAGCAACAACATAGTTGAAAGGCGTATTGATGAAATGAGTTATGATATTGAGAGCTTCTTGTGTAATGATTTGCAAACGACCCATTTCTCTATACAGCTGGACGAGTCAACTTTACCTGGTAATGAAGCATTATTATTGGCATATGTTCGTTTCATTATGGATCAAGAAATCTACGAAGAACTGCTCTTCGCGAGAACTTTGACAACCGACACTAAAGGCAAATTAATATTTGATGTTTTGAAGGATTACTTCATAGAAAAAACAATCCACTTATCAAATATAATATCAGTAACTACAGATGGAGCACCTGCCATGTTTGGGCGCTATTGTGGATTTATAAGCTATTTAAAACAAAATGTACCCGGGGTGTTAGCAATACACTGCGTCATCCATCGACAACATTTAATTGCTAAATATCTGAATGTTAGATTGCATGAATCTCTTCAATTAGTCATTCATGCAGTAAACCGAATCCGAAACAACGCGTTGAATACGAGGTTATTTGCGAAGTTGTGTGAAGAAAATGACGAGAACTTTCATCAATTACTCCTTCACACTGAAGTACGCTGGGTGTCAAAAGGCCTATGTTTGACAAGATTTTTTGCACTTTTTGAGACTATTTTAGAGTTTCTGGATGCTAAAGATCCAATTTTGAAAGAAAATTTAATCAAGTGGGAACCAGACATTGTCTATTTAACAGATTTGTTTACTAAATTTAATTAGGTTAACTTGCAGTTACAAGGTGACAGTCTAAATTTGATTAAAACAAAGTCCATCATTTCAGCGTTTCTTGCCAAAATTAAGATAATGAAGCAAAACATTGGACGGCGAGAATTTTCCCAGTTCCCCAATTTGTCACAGACAAACTGTCAGGAAGACGACGTTTCAACCTATACGTTCAACTTTTAAATGCCCTCTATTCAGATTTTGAAACTGGGTTTGATGATGTTTTCACTATGGTAATACCACAGTGGCTAATCAATCCATATGGTGACATATAAGAAAGGGATGTCATATTACAAGAGGAACTGATCGGAATAAGCACTAACGAAGAACTTTAGGTACAGTTTAGAAATGGATATCAGAAATTCTGGCTTCAAAAAGACATACCTGCTACTTATCCCGTATTATGGAGTACCGCGAGAAAGTTTTTAATTGCTTTTCCATCCTTATACCTAGTGGAAAGGGGTTTCAGCGCGGTTGTCAATCTCCTAGCAAAAAAAAGAAACAGACTGGACATCATTAACCGAGGAGATTTGAGATTAAACCTAACTAAATTGATGCCAAATGTTGAAAATTTATTATTAAAGCATCAGGTTCATCCCTCCCACTAAAAGCATTTATTTTTTGCTTAGTTATTTTATGTAACAGATACTAAATTTTAATTTGGTTCGTTTTAATTAATTTAATTAATAAATGTATAAAACTCAACATGTGTGTTTTTAAAGTTTTTGCAAAAAATCAATATCAGGTAAGCAGGGGGTCTACCCAAAACCGAAAAACATGGCAAGTGGTCTATGAGACAAAAAAGTTTGGGAACCTCTGAGTTTAAACCATAAGAAGTGATTTTTATATATATATATATATATATATATATATATATATATATATATATATATATATATATATATATATATATATATATATATATATATATATATATATATATATATATATATATATATATATAATTTATTTTTTTATTATTTATATATATATTTAATATATGTATATATATATAACTATATAAAATTATTGTATATATATATATATATATATATATATATATTGCCATTCATTATGAACGTCATTTGTTAATCTTAAAAACATTTGTTAATCTTCTAATAATTCACTGGCCAACAAAGATTTTGCGGCAAAACATTTGAAGATCATTTTATAGGTAACTTGTTGCCCTGATTCCGAATATGACCTCCGTTTTCCTAGATTGGCTCTAGTTTTTGAGATACAGGGTGGTCACAAAAAATACATTAATAACAACAATTTATGTTAGGTTGTAACGTAATTCACAATAAAAAAACACGAAAGATATATATCAAATTGTTAATGAGTAAGTAAATAAAATGCTAATAGGTCAAAACATTCAATTCAGTACAATGAAATCACAATTAATGCATTACAAATCGCTGTCTATATGATTGTCTTCTGTGTGCAGAATGTGGACAATCACGTTGAAGGCTCCAACAATAGTCTGCCATCATGTGTGTATCCCATCTTCCTTGGTATTTTTCTTCCATCACCTTGATATCTTGATGGAACCTCTCCCCTTGTTCCTCACTATAACATCCTAGATTATCCGGAAACCGATCTAAGTGACTATGTAGAAAGTGAACTTTTATGCTCATAATAGCATTCAAATTTTTGAAGTCTGAAAGCATTTTCTGTACGAGTTCTACATAGTTGGCAGATTTATGGTTGCCCAAAAAATTCTGGAATCAGTCATGGAATTTATGAAATTGTCATCCTTGATGATTTGGCGAATTTGAGAGCCGCTAAAGATTCCAGCTTTGAGTTTCTCCATACTCAACCCTGGAAAAAATCTGTAAATATATTTGAAACATTCACCATCTTTGTCTAGGGCTCTAACAAATTGCTTCATCAGTCCTAGTTTGATGTGGAGTGGTGGGAAAATAATTTTTCCCCTGTCAACCAGTGGTTCGTTAATGATATTTGATGCACCTACAGTCATATTTTCCCTAGCAGGCCATACAACTTTTTCCCAGGGGTCTTCTTTAGCCCTACTATCCCACAAGCATATGAAACAAGGGTACTTAGTATATCCGCTTTGCTGCCCAAGTAAGATGTTGACCATCTTCAAATCAATGCATATAGACCACTGGTGTTCATTATATCTAAGCTTCTGCAAGATCATTCTTATATTTCATAACTATCTTTCAGTTTTGTTGAGTGACCTATTGGAATCGATGCATAACTATTGCCATTGTTCAATAAAACACTTCAAGCTTCTCGTTGAACTATCCATAAACAATCGCCAATCTTCTGGTCGGTATTTAGGTAACCCCATTTGGAGTAGGAGTCCAGGGATGTTCCTACAGTATACTAGGTCTTCTTCTTCAATGAAATATGGAAGAACTACCTCTCTTGTCCGAAAAAAAGTTATTTTACATTCGGCCTTGAGACAGTTCTTTGCCGATCTGATACTGTAAAACTGATCTTGCTTGGAGAAGATATCGACACTATAAATGTTGATCTACACGAACTGTTGCTGTGTATAAGTACTATTCATATTCTACCACTATCTGCACATGTGTTACACCAAATACAGATATCTTCTTATCAGATAATATGATTGAGGTGCTAGTGAACACTGGGATAAGGGACATCGTCAGGAGTGTCTTTTCCAGTGCTGATTCCAAATCTGACTGCACTTTACTCATCTTTTACATCGTAGTAACTTACATATGGCAAACGAAAATAACAGTCACTCATGGTGAGTCTGCTGCTCCCTGCCTGCCGACCTAATTTCGTCTTTGCTAATCCATTTTCCACTGACAGATTTTAAATGCATTTTATTTTACAGACCATGGGAGGCTAGGCTTATCTTGGTGCCAGGG
>JABUQX010143554.1:22500-27500 GCA_015478945.1 Trachelipus rathkii | reverse complement strand
ACTATATATATATACTCTATATATATATATATATATATATCATCCCATATATATAACTATAGTTTGTTCGAGCACGTAAGAGTGACATTGGCTTCGGCTAAATTTACATAAAATATTTTAAAAAAATCAAATGTTTGTTTATAATTACGTATATATTAACTTAAATGTGTTATTTAAAATAAAATTTATTAAAATAAAATAAGATCAAAAAATTCTAATTATACTACATTTAATATATATATATATATATATATATATATATATATATATATATATATATATATATATATATATATATATATATATAACTCTCTTTCTTTCTTTCAATATATTTTTATATGTATATACATATATTTATATATATATATATATATATATACTATATATATATAACTCTGTATATGTATATATATATATATATACTCTCTTTGCTAATATAACCTTAACATATGCTCTGCTGCTGCTATACTACACTGCTATTTGCTTTAACTTAATATATAATATATATATATATTTACATATATATATTTATATATATATAAATTTATTTAATATATATATATATATATATATATATATATATATATATATATATATATATATATATATATATATATATATATATATTTATATATATATATATATTTCAGCTCACCACCTATGCTGAGGAAGCAAATCAGAACATTTCCTCCCTTAGATAGGTTTCGTTAGTAGTAAGATTATTTGGCACTAAGTAGTCTGAGAGGAACATAACTGAAATTAAAGATAATAAATTCACTGTTTAGTTTCTTTCCAAATTCATTTCGTTACACGTACTGTTTTTTTAAAAGAAAATATTGAAATATATTTCTTGATATTTCTCAAAAGTAAATAGCCATATAAATATATATATATATATATATATATATATATATATATATCTCTTTCATATATATATAACATATTTATATATTTATGTATTCTTCTTTAACTATTTATATATATATATATATATATATATATATATATATATATATATATATATATATATATATATATATACTGCTACTGCTATATATATATATAATTAAAATGGCATATTAAAAATCATATTAGTAAATGAAATTTTAGTATATTATATTTGAATTGTTTCATATTTTTCTGAGGCTATTTTTGTTTATTATTATTCTAGATCTTATTATTATTATTATTATTATTATATTATTATTATTATTATTATTATTATTATTATTATTATTATTATTATTATTATTATTATTATTATTATTATTATTATTATTATTATTATAATTATTATTATTATTAATGTACTAAATATTTTGTTAGTAGTGAAGTAGTAGTAGTAGTAGTAGTATTTAGTAGTAGTAGTAGAGTAGTATTATGCAGATTTTCTTAATTTGGTTAATTTTGATAAACTAATTTCATATAGAAAATATGTATTGGATCTTTTGCAGTTGATCTGGCATGTTTTAGCTACTTATGTTTATTATTATTATTATTATTATTAATATTAATATTATTGTGTGTGTGTGTGTGTGTGTGTGTGTGTGTGTGTGTGTGTGTTATTATTACAAGTTCTTTCTATTCTTCTAAATAATTTTTATTTTCAGAAGAATGGCCTAGTGGATAGAGCTCCCGGTTTCTGATAACTCAGCGAAGCGGAGTTCGCAAATCCCTTGATGGGTAAAATCTCTTTGGCTCCATTTTGGCCAGATAGTCAAGGAGATTTTACTCCATCAGCAGTCAGTACCGAACAAATCGCTGAGTGTAACCAGTCTTTTTGCCCTCCACTAGGCTATCCATTCCAAGAACGTTTCAAGTCTCAGCTTATAAAGCCCGCGGTCTTCTCCTCCCATAATTGCTGAGTACTATTCAAAAATAAAAAGAAGTTGAAGCCTTTAATATTGCACCAATATACTTCAGGCATGATCACTGTTAAGTGTTAACTAACTTATTATTTATAATGCAGCTTACAAAAATAAATTTCAATATATAAAAATCTAAAATTATTTTACATTAATTGTGGTTTAAAAAATAATTTTGATGAAAAATCAAAAAAGCTTACATTATTTTGCAAATACAACTATTATCATGGATACTAGGTGTACCCGCAAAACACTCGAATATTCAAAAATCATTCATGCATTCATTCATTTCATTAAATTTCACATTGATGTTTGGCTTAAGTTTTTTAATAAAAAGAGATTCAGCAATACGAAAATAATTGAAATTACCAACTAGAAATAAGATTTTAAAAGAATTAACAATTTCAACTGTAGGAGGGGATTTGTGTTCCGTCGTGTAATGCTCCCATATTTTACTTGGTTTATACCTGCGTTGCATAATTCAGGTTCTTAAAGTGTTAATTGTGTATCCCACATAAGAGGAATTACATCCTACTTCTTTGCAATAAAATTGATACACAACATAATTTCTGTAATCCTCCGAACAATGACCGCGGGTACTAAAATATGAGGACACTCGTCTCGGTGTTTCTTCTTCATTTACACTTTTTTCTGACAACATGTTCCTTGACAATTATGTTTAATTTTTGTTCTTCTCTAGAAAAGTTTGTCAAATTTAATGATTTAATTTAATTTAATAATTTAATAATTTAATAATTTAATTTAATTTGACAAACTTTTCTCGCTGTATGTGAAGAAGCAAAGAATTGAGTTCTGTTGGGTCCCTTCCCATGTGGTTGTTACTGGAAACGAACAAGCCGATAGGGAGGCCATAGACGCGGCAACTCACAGGGTGTCGAATGCCCAGTATCTTACACCTCCTGTACTGCCTGGGACATTTCCCTTTCACAGATTTCCCCCTCACTATACTTCGGAGTTTCCTTTATTTCTGCGCAAACATGTTGGGAAGAGGATACTCATTGGCGTTAACTACGGAACGTCAAGCCCATCACTGGAATGTAGTGTCTTCTTCCAAAAAGAGTCACCTCATGGAGATGATCCTGGATCGACTGCTACTGGGTCATACCAACCTCACTAATGGATTCCTTCTGCCTCTGGTGGATTCCCGACCTGCCCATTTTGCTCCTCCAATTGTTATCTTACAGTCGTTCATATCTTTGGAGGTTGCGAGGCCATCTCAGCCCTTAGAAGCAAGTTCTTCACTGATGTGATCACTATATCTCTCCAGCATCGCTTTTCGCAAATCCTATCCGAATCTTCTCACTTCGTAGCGATCATATTTTTGCCCTCTTGTTAGAACTGAACATCTTGTATAAGATTTTACCATTTCAGTACTGCTCATGTGTCGATTTGTTAAGAACTTTCCCTGTTGTTAGCATACTGACACAGTGTAGCCACATTTCTGTGTGCTATGGTGGTCCCTGTACATCTACTTCAAAAAGTAATATTAGTAGTAGTACTACAGAACTACAGAACACCGACTAGCAAAGACTTTACAGTCCACTTAAGGCTAGTCTGTTAAGTATTTTTGTTTATTTAATTTGTTGGATGTGTCCGCTGTTTTAAAACAAATCTGTTATGTATTTTTGAAAAAAGTATATTATTTTACCTATTTCAATGTAACATATGAGTTTGCTCACTTAGAGCAGTTCTCCTAGTAGTAGTAGTAGTAGTAGTAGTAGTAGTAGTAGTAGTAATAGTAGTAGTAGTAGTAGTAGTAGTAGTAATAGTAGGTGTAGTATTTAATATAAAAAAAACATTAGTTTACTTCTGACTTACTTCCAGCAACAAAAGATCCTTCTTCTCTGTTGGATCCTGTCATAAAAGCTGCATCTTGATATTCTCCTTTAATTAAGTAGTCTCGCGGGTGTTGATATAAAATGTTAGAAAAGTTTAATCCAGTGTCATTGAAAGTTTGAATTGTTGGAGAACATCCTCTGAATCCAATTAAACCTTGTTTTCTATCCGAGCTCTAAAAATTTGTTGGTAAATTAAATCAATGATATGTTATTAATTCAATCAAAAACGTAAAAGGTTTTTAAACTGAGTTGGTCCGATAAGTTAAGGAAATTTAAAAGGTGAGTAAACGATTATGTCTTATGAAATTAGAAAAAGAAAATAATATGAGTAAATATCAGAGAGGTGGGCATTTTTTGAATTCCGCAATTCCGCAATTCCGCAATTCCGCAATTTTTGGAATAGCAAAAAAATTGCGGAATAGCGATAGCGATAATTTCAAAAAAGTTGCGGAACTGCAATTCCGGAACATTTAGCTTCCGCATTTCTTTTTTATTCCAGAAATTGCGGAATTGCGGAATTCAAAAAGAGAGAAACTGGTTTAAAAAATCTAGTGAGAGATATCCTAAAAGACGAATGCAATATAAATACAAAAATAGAGATAATATAGAGACAATATAATATTGAAATAGCATGGGGACGAATATAGAAATTATATGGATACTGCGGAGACGAATTGAGGTAGGAAGAACTTTTAAATTCATTTTTCTCTTTCTGTAAAATATCTTTTAATTTAACTTTCATAATATTCAATGAAAAATTATTTTTAAAATATAAATTTTAATTTTTGGGTTGTATTAAATAAGGAAGAGTAAAATATTTTAACAATTTATAGGTATCATTTTAATGATAATGTTTATCAGAATGTTTCTTTTTTATTTATTTTTTTACTTATAAAGCTCAAAATTAATTTTTCAACTCCAACTACATAAAATGTATAACTTTTTATTTTATTTTTTATCATAAAATGAGGAACTTCAAGTATAATAATCATTTATAAAGGCTAGCAAGTTGACAACAATGAAGGGAAACTTACCACCATACTGTGTCCTGCATGTATAAGCTCCTGGAAAGGAACTTTCCTCATGCAGATCAAGTATTTCTTCTTCGGTTTCATAAATATCACATCCAACATAATGCTCATAGTATTCAGTAGCGTAAGTTGGATCTTCATCAAATGCCCAATGATCTAAAGCAGAACCACTCTCAGCTATGACACCTCTAAACAGATCTATAATATATATATATATATATATATATATATATATATATATATAT
>JABUQX010143554.1:12500-17500 GCA_015478945.1 Trachelipus rathkii | reverse complement strand
TTAAGGGGATGCCACTCTATCGAGAACTATGGTTTTTAAGTGGCACAAAGCTTTCAAAGAGGGCCGAGAAAATGTTGAAGACGACACTCGTTGTGGAAGACCAATCTCGTCAACAAACGATGAAAATGTGGAAGTTCTTAATTAGAGCTGAGATGGAAAGACCGTCGGTTCACTGTCAGAGTGATTGCAGAAGAAACTGGTTTGGATAAAAATGCGGGTTCATAGAATTTTAACGAGCCATTTGCACACATGCGAAAATTTGTGCAAAACTAGTGCCAAGACTTTTCTGTGGAGCAGAAAGCGAAAAGGGTAAAAATTTGTCAAGATTTGAGTATGATCCTGAAACCAAACGGCAAAGTGCGGAATGGCACACAAAATATTCTCCTCGTCCTAAGAAAGCACGTATAAACAAGTAAGGTTTATACACGGTTTATTACTTTTTCCCACAGCCGTGGTATTATGCACAAGGAATTTGTACCTTCAGGACAGACGAATGATTAATCACGTCTTTTAAAGATGTTTGGAACGACTTCGAAAACAAATTCAGCGAATCAGAACAGATGTAGCAGACGATTGGGTGCTGCACCACGATAACGCGCCATCTCACACTGAGCTCTCAATTATAGAATTTCTGACGAAGAAAACATTCAAGTACTTCCACATCCTCCATACAGCCAGATCTAGCTCCGTGCTATTTCTACCTATTCCCTAAGATGAAAATGTAGCTGAAGGGTCATCATTTTTAGGACGATGGAAAACATAAAAAATACTGTAACACGTGAACTAAACGCACTCATTTCAGGAAAATGACTTCCGGTACTGCTATGAACAGTGGATGAAACGTTGGAACCGCTGTGTAACCTCCTAAGGGTCATACTTCGAAGGAGATAACTTGGCAATTTCAAGGTAAGTCAGTACATAATAATTAATTACGACATCAGTACGTACTTTTTATATATATATATACTTACATATATAATATATATATATATATATACTATATATATAACTATATATATATATATATATATATATATATATATATATATATATATATATATATACTTAACAATATATATATATATATATATATATATATATAACATATATAACCTGCCTGCCAGGAGTTAGGAAAAAACCAGCTGGTTTTTTAAAAAAAACAAAAACCATTGGTTTTTAAATAAACCAAATACCGTATTGTTTTTTGTTTTTTTTTTTTTTTTTGGGTTATTTTTATGGTTTTAATGTAGTTTTAATGGTTTTAAGATTTTTAAGGCAAAAATCACTACTGGAAACTATTTATACATGTGCTAACACATATTTTTAAATTCCTTAATAAATTTCTTTAGATTCTTAAATTTTAAAATTTTATTGATAACTGTAAACTGGTATAAAAATTATTATTATTTTTGAGTTTTACATAAACTCATAAAAGTAAAAAATAAGAGAGTATATTATAATATATAAACTCTATCAGAGAAAAAAGGTTCTACTTTATTATTTTACAAAAAAAAAATAATAAAACCAAACACATAAAGAAAGGTTGTTAATTAACCTATAATGATATGCAAATGAATTCTTATTTACCTTTATATTTTTAAATACTAGGAATATATATATATATATATATATATATATATACTGCTAACAACTCTTCTGCTATATATATATATATATATTATATATATATATATATATATATCCTGCGAGAATAGAGAGAGATTCATCATTAAAAGTCGAAACTGAAATTATCATTAAGAATTTTATACAAAAAAAACTAATTTCCTTGCTTTAGCTGTTCCCAACCTATTTCTAATGTTGCTGTGCACAAGTCCGAAAGTTGAAAATACCCTTTCAACATTAGCATTGATGAAGTTGCTGACAATATGCTAATTATTTTATATATGACCTTCTCATCTAAATTTTCTTTGAGATCTGTACCAAGATGAAGGAGTCACTGCTGACAACAGAGACTCATCAAATAGGTAACTTTTATGAAATGGAGGAGAATTTGCTCTTAAATTTATACAAATGGGTATCAATTCAGGATACTCATTTTCCATAAATTCCATTGCTTTTGAATACTCATCCTCTGGAAGTACTGCAATCTGATATCTTTGGTTAAAAATATACATAATAAGTGAGCTTCTGTTACTGCCTGATGATACCTCATTTTTACTTTTGCTATAAATCTTGTCTGTTGAGTGGTGGATTAAGCTGTTCTAGCTCCATGTTCATATTTTTCCAAATATAAACAGCATCACTTAGTTTAAAGTCATTGCCTTCTAGCTTGGTTAATGCTGTGGCCACACACTCCACACATGAGTTTTATTATAAACTTTTGAAATGTGGCATTGATGGGTAGAAAATTAATTCCCAAGAGCTCGAAACAAGAATCATGTTTTTAAACATGTTAAATTTATAAATATATAACCTATATATATATATATATATATATATATATATATATATAATAACCTGCTAACTATATATATATATATATATATATATATACTCTTTGCTATCTTTAATATATATATATATATATATATATATATAACTCAATAGGACTTTTTCATATATACTATATACATATATATATATATATATATATTATAATCATTCTCACAATAATATAAATCAACCAGAAAATTTTTTTGCCTTTCAGTTACTCTTCAATTGAAAAATTGAGAAAACCATATCAACATGCTAAAGAAAACCATTAATAAATATATTTCTATATCTTTTGCCATGTCCTATGGTTCTAAACCATTGTTTTTATGTGGTTTAAAACCATGGTTTTAAACTCAATGGTTTAAAAACCAAATATTTTAAAAACAATCCCACCCACCATATATATATATATGTATATATGTATATGTAATATATAGCCATAATATATATGTATTTAACCAATTAGCACTATATATAACAGATACAATATAATATATTATATTTTTGTATCACCATAATATACCTAGTCATAATATGTATCATATATATATACTTGTAACCAGCAATAACATGTACAGTATATATATATATGTATAATAACCAGCAACATAATAATAATATAACAACAATAATAATAGTATCGCACCAACTTTATACATATCACTAACCCATAATAACTTATGTGTAACCATATGCATAGCAATATGTATGCTATCCAATGTATATATAGAGTCTAAGAGAAACAGAAATGATGTAGGAAATTTACAAATATCAAATATATAGTAAAAAAAATTAAAAATAAATTTTAGTTTTATTGTGTGAAAGAGCTTAATACCTCAATAGATTATATTTCAAGTTTAAAGCATAAATAAGAAGAAAAAAAAAAAGAGAAAAATTGCAATTAATTCAATAATTAATGAATAAAATTACAATACTTGGCAGGGATATTTGTTAGCTTAAAAATTTACTGTTGTGTCTGCAAATAATAATAATAATAATAATAATAATAATAATAATAATAATAATAATAATAATAATAATAATAATAATAATAATAATAATAATAATAATAATAATAATAATAATAATAATAATTATTATTATTATTATTATTATTATTATTATTATTATTATTATTATTATTATTATTATTATTATGTAATAAATAATATTATTTTTATTATTTATATTCTTATTATTATTATTGTGTGTTATTGTGTGTGTGTGTGTGTGTGTGTGTGTATTATTATTGTGTGTGTGTGTGTGTGTATAAAAGAATTTGAGGTCTTTGTTGCACTTAATATTAATAAGCCAATTTAACCTAACTAACCTAAGTAGTCTAACCTTAACTGAACTTATCCTAACCGAACATACTACCAATTATTTCAAGGGTGAAAAAATAACCAAATGAAAAAGAAAGAGTGATTTACACACTAAAACTCGTAAAACTTACCCATGTTAATCCAGATATCATGTCATAAAAAGCCAAATTACCAGGTGCGTTCTCACTATCGCGGGTATAAAAACCTGAAAAGGACAAATATGGTGTAAATTTTTCAACATTGCATGCAGGTGTCAAATGAGTTTATTAAAAAAATATGGAGGCTTACGGTAAATTACTTTGAATTTGAAGATTACTATATTTATTTTTATATAATAAATATATTATATATATATATATATATATATATATATATATATTTTATATATATATATATATATATATATATATATATATATATAATATATATATATACTCTTTATATATATATATAATCTGTTTTTACGACTCCGTCAGTTTTTAATTTTTTTTTTGTTTTTTTTTTTTAATATATTGCTTTTATATGCAACAATGAATTTCAGTGGTAACGGGCATGATTCAAAAAAAGTTCGAAGTATTTTTAATTATTTTAAAAATCACATTTTTGTTAAATATTTTCAAAAATGAAATATATCTCGAAAAGTACTACACTTACAGAAAAACCAATTATATGGAATCAGCGTATAAGACTTATTATAAAAATGTAAAAAAAAAAAAAAAAAAAAATAAGGCCTATTTATATTTTTTTTTTTCGTATATGAAATATCTCGAAAAGTACAACATTTACAGAAAAACCAATTACACATTTTGGAATCAGCATGCATAAAAACCTTACAAAAATGTAAAAAAAAATAATAAAAAAAAACTGCAAAAAAAAAAAAAATAAATAAAATTTTTAGTAGGGCTAGAGCCGACGGGGGACAGAAGGGGGACGTTCCATACCCGTAAGAAGGGGTGGAGGAACCGACACCATAAATACCAAGAGCAGGGGTTCCGGAGACCTTCCACTCCCCGGAGGAAGAATGGTGTCCTGCCTGTGGTTCCCCGGCCCAGACCGAAGACCCGACTCCTACCATCTTTGCGAGTTTACCCTTAGGTATTCCTTTAGTAAAAAAAAAAAAAAAAAAAAAAAATAAAACTGACGAAGTCGTAAAACAAAATTTTGAAATTTTGAATCATGTTCGTTACCACTGAAATTGATTGTTAGGATCATATACTGAAATAT
>JABUQX010143554.1:0-2500 GCA_015478945.1 Trachelipus rathkii | reverse complement strand
TTACATTTTTTTTTGTTGTCTATGATCCGATACTTGTTTCCTATGTATTTTGGTCTGCTAAATTCGAAAATAACATCCATTTCCCTCCATCACGTAAGGTTCTATCGCTTTGACATGTTATTTGGGGAAAATTGCAAAAATATTAATCTTCCAGTTATTAACATAAAAGGGTAGGGCATATAAACAAGTACAAATAATCTGACTAAAATGTGTCTTGGCCCAAATGCCCAAATGCTGTTATAATTTCATATTGATTGTCTGAGTTAAGTTTTTCATAAGTATTTTCATCACTCAACAAAATGTTAATTTTATTTTTATTTTTTTTTTTTTGCATTTTCTACTTTTCATATGAATGGCCGCGGCAAAACTGGATTTTGTTGATTAAATAATATATTTGGATTCAGCGGCAAAAACTACATAAGAAAGTAATCCTATATATACAGGTCATTAAAAAATTTATAATAATCATAATAATAATAATAATAATAATAATAATAATAATAATAATAATAATAATAATAATAATAATAATAATAATAATAATAATAATGGGGAACAAATTTTTGTTTCTTAAGTGCAGTTTTTGCGCTGAATCCAAAAAAAAAAAAAATTATATTTGTGTTTGTCTATATTGTTAAATTTAATTAAAAATATTTGTTATATGATAAACAAACAATACAATTAAATAATATATAAATACATATTTTCACCATAGAAAAAAAAACTAATACAACCAACGCGGACATAGAGAAATGAAGAAGTCTTAAGCAGCGAGCGTTTCCAAATGGTATATTATGCCATACAAAAAATAGTTATGTAACAAAAAACTACATAAGTTATATATATATATATATATATATATATATATATATATATATATATATATATATATATATATATATATATATATTTATATATATATATATATATATATATATATATATATATATATATATATATATATATATATATATACATACCTATATATATATATATATATATATATATATATATATATATATATTATATTATTATTATTTATATTACATATATATATATATTACATATTATTACATATATTATTATTATTTATTATTATTATTATTATTATTATTATACATTATTACATATATACATTTTTAAATTATACAGTTGATATATAATATATTACATATATATATTACATAAGTTGTTATTATTGATACATATTATTAATATGTATATATATATATATTATTATATTATTATTATACATATATACATATATATATGATATATACATATATTATTATATATATATATATATATATATATATTTATATATTACATATTATTATACATTTAAACATATTATATATATATATATATATATATTATTATATTATACATATTATTATTATTATTATATATATTATATTATTATTATTACATATATATATATTATTACATATATATATATAAATATATATATACATATATATTAGAATATAATAGAATTATCGAACTAGTACTCGTGGTATCTTGAATATTCAGACTTAACATCTCGAAATATTAATTTCAAGTTCCAACGATAGGCTTCCTAATCGCTGCCAACCTTTCTGTTACATACTCAGATCCAAATCTTATTTAATTAGTATACATAGTACATTCATGCTGACGTCATTTCTAAGAAGTACGCCCTTTTCAGGAAAGGAAATTGAAAATTTACGTAACGCGAGATGGATCGAGCAAAGTATACGAAAATATTACGTAATAATTATTTTAATTTTAGATGCACAACTGTGATACCAAATTCTTGTTCATTTTGTTTTACATTATATATAAAAGCATTGCGTAATCATGTGATTTTAAATATGAGTTTATCAAACACTACAATTAGGCTGTTACAGCTGTGTTGCTTATAGCTGTTGCTTATATTATTAATAGTACCACAACAATAAGCAACTACTACTAGTACTACTACTACCACTACTACTACTACTACTATTACTACTTTTTCAACTACTACTACTACTACTACTACACTACTACTACTACTACTACTACTACTAATACTAATAATACAATTAATACACAATAATAATAATAATAATAATAATAATAATAATAATAATAATGATAATAATAATAATAATAATACACACACATTAATAATAATAACAGCACTATTACTACTACTATTATAATAATAATAATAATGTTGGATTTGCCTAACTACTACTGCTAAAACTACTACTACTACTACTACTACTACCGTTAATAATAATAATAATAATAATAATAATAATAATAATAATAATAATAATAATAATAATAATAATAATAATAATAATAATAATAATAATAATAATGCTGACAATAATAATAATAATTATAATAATAATAATAATAATAATAATAATAATAATAATAATAATAATTGAAGTGGCGCACGAAAACGCGAAAGTTGCCTAATGATAAATGCGAAAACGGTTCCAAATCTAACTGAACGAAGCACAAC